>CM031078.1:2595580-2605815 GCA_013398505.2 Rhegmatorhina hoffmannsi
CTGTACTATTCATGGACTCAGAAAGTATGCGATATGTGTGTGTGTAGTATAAACAATAAATCAGAGCACTGACTATATTTCTATGAAGGACACGTCTTTGACTCTCGCGCCGAAACCTGGAGAGCTCAAAAAAAAGACATTTCCTACTTTATAAGCCCATAATAGACAAGCTACTGACAAATGGCACCCTTGAGCTTTGTATGTTTCCTTATAATACCCCCATCCTCCCAGTTAAAAAGAATGACGGTACCTTTCGGCTAGTCCAGGATTTAAGATAAGTAAACAAAAGGACCATTGCCCAGTAATTTCTAATCCATAAACACTTTTCAGTTATATACCCCCTAATTATACTTGGTATAGTGTCATAGATTTGAAAGATACCTTTTGGGCTTGTCCATTAGAGGGAGAGAGTAGAAATATATTTGCTTTTGAATGGAACAATCTGCAGACATGGAGAACGCAGCAATTAAGATGGACAGTGTTACCTCAAGGATTTAGAGAATCCCCGAATTTGTTTGGGCAGGCCCTAGAAGGACTATTATTAGAGTTCTCTAAACCTTCAGGGGTAGAAATAATACAATATGTAGATGATTTATTGATCACTGGTGAGAGCGAAGGGGACTTCAAAGAAACTACAATAAAACTCCTAAACTTCCTGGGGGAAAAAGGGCTAAAAGTTTCAAAAGGGAAATTACAGTTTGTAGAACAAGAAGTGAAGTATTTAGGGTGCTGGCTAGACAGGGGGACTAAGTGATTAGAATCCACTCAAAAAACGAAGCAAGATGTAAGAAAATTATTGGGATTACTGGGGTATTGTAGGTTGTGGATTGATGGATATAGCAGGCTGGTAAAATTTTTATATGAAAAACTTACCTGGGAGGTAGTAAAATGGGATGAAAGAGATGAAGAAAAAGGAGGGAAGTTAAGAGACCTCTAATCAGAGCACCAGTTTTGATTCTTCCCAAATTAAAGCTACCATTTCAATTGTTTGTGAATGTAGAACAAGGGGTTGCATATGGAGTGCTCACACAAGAAAAGGGAGGACACCGAAAACCAGTGGCATATTTGTCAAAATCACTAGATCCAGTCAGCAAAAGTTGGCCTGTGTGTTTACAAGCGGTAGCAGCTACTGCTGTATTAGTAGAAGAAAGTCAGAAAATTACTTTCGGAGGAAAGATTGTAGTATATACCCTTCATACTGTGCAGGTGATTTTGAATCAGAAAGTAGAAAAATGGTTAACTGATGCCTGCATCTTAAAGTATGAAGCTATATTAATTCATAGTCCAGAGCTGGAACTCACAGCAACCAATACTCAAAAGCCTGCACAATTTTTGTATGGAGAACTGTGTGAACTGACTAAAAGTTTAGAACATGATTGTTTGGAGCTGATCCAGCTACAAACTAAGGTCCAAGAGGACCTGGAAGAAGTAGAATTAGAGGAAGGTGAGAAATATTTTATCAATGGCTCCTCCAGATGTAAGGATGGGAAGAGAATTTCTGGACACGCTATAATTGATGGAAGTGACATGACAAGTATAGAATCTGGGAGACAGTCCAACCTGGTCAGCAAAGCCTGTGAGTTATATGCACTTTACCGAGCCCTTGAGTTATTAAAAGGAAAAAAGGGAACTGTCTTCACAGACTCAAGGTATGCTTATGGAATAGTACACACATTTGGAAAAATCTGGAAGGAAAGGAGATTAATAAGCATGAGAGGTAAATCATTAATACATGAAGTCAGGTCTTAGAGGCACTAAGGAAACCTTTAGAGATAGCAGTGGTGCATGTGAAAGGACATCAAAGGGGTTTATCCTTTGTGATCCGAGGAAACAATTTAGCAGATGAAGTAGCAAAAGAGGCAGCCAAAAAAGGAGAGAGAACCAAATCACATGTATTAAACTCACAACAGCATAAAGATCCAGGAGCACCTGTATTTTCAAAAAAGGAAGAAGGGGAACTAATACGACTAGGTGCAAAAAAGGACACGGAAGGAAAGTGGGTCCTGGCAGATGGGAGAGAAATGATCTCTAAACCAATAGCACGAACAATATTAATAAAGTTGCATCCAGTGACCCACTGGGGAACCCGAGCCCTATGTGATCAATTTTTACAAAACTATGGGTGTATAGGAGTTTTTGAAATTGCTAAACAAGTTACAAGCCACTGCTTAACATGTCAGAAAGTAAATAAGAAAGTTATGAGAAATACTCCTACGGGGGACGAAATATTGCATACCAGCCCTTTGAATGAATCCAAGTAGATTTTACAGAACTTGCACCAGTAAACAAATGGAAATATCTGTTAGTAATAACCGATCATCTGGCACATTGGGTAGAAGCAGTTCCTACTGGAAGAGCCACAGCAAACTTTGTAGTAAAAGTATTACTCGAGGTTATAATCCCTAGATATGGAATCATATACAGTATAGATTCCGATAGAGGTACTCCTTTTACCTCAAAGATACTCAAAAAACTAATGACTACTTTAGGAATCAGGTGGGAATACCATACTCCCTGGCATCCTCAGAGTTCAGGAAGAGTTGAGCAAATGAACCAGACTCTGAAGCAAGCTCTGACTAAATTGATGATTGAAACTCAGGTGTCATGGGTCAAATGTTTGCCACTAGCTTATTGTGTATCCGTATCCACCCTAGAGCAGATCTCGGTTTGTCACCATATGAAATACTCTATGGAATGCCTTATCTCTGGTTAAAGGATGTAATAGATGACTATAATAACGTTGACATCAAATTAAGACCATATATACAAGCACTTGCAAAAAGGTTAACAGAGACAAGGGGGTGAGGAGCCTTGGCCCAGATGGCACCATTACATTTCAAAATCCACAAAATAAATCCTGGCGATTGGGTCTTAATAAAAAGATGGAAAGAAATTTCTTTAACCCCATATTGGGAAGGTCCTTTTCAGGTATTGCTCACAACAGAAACTGTGATCCACACTGCAGAACGAGAATGGACCCACACGACTAGAGTGAAAGGACCAGTAGAACCACCCCAGGAGTGGAAAGTGATGTTGGACTCTGGAGACTTAAGATTAAGGATAAGTAAAAAATAAGACACTGACACCACACACTGGCAATGCTCAGCCACTGCTTTGGTATACCTCATCAACTATCCCTTATACCTGCACAATACGCCCCATGGCATGAGGGAATAATTCCTCCTCAGACCGGAGGATCTGGACTTTATTGGACTATTCCCATAACTCAGTTATTCCCTTTTGTATATGAACTTCATAGTGGAGATCCTCCTGGTATACCCCTACCTGATGATTACCCACCACTTTGGCTACCTTGTATAAAACATCCCCACTCAGATCGCTATAGCTGGGTAAAGTGTAAGTGTAAAGATTGTGGACAACACTGGTTTTGTATTTCTTATAAAAGATAAGTCCAATGTAGGAAATGTCGCAATGGCTGGGAACCTCTATATGCTGATCAACTTATAGGGGTACAAGTTGAAAAAATCTTTTGTGGGTGGGAATTACTGCTACCCAAATTTTGGGAAGTTCCTGAAAATTCCTGGGAAGACAGTTTTGAAGTGTAAAGTGAGGTTTGCCTAGAAGGGGGTAAGAACTGAGCCTTAATAAGGATTGAAGACCCTGAAGGGACAAGACCAGATTAACCTCTGAGTCTGCCTCTGATAGCCAGCCACAGGCGGCAACCCTGGATGGGCATGGGTCGTGGAGACTCACGTTATACTGGACCCTTTTGGGTATTTTCCTGCCTCTGAGCTCAGACCCTTTCCAACGACTGTGCAAAGTGTTACCAGACTGTGCAGTATGGAGGCCGAATGATTCAAAGCCTAAGTTACCACTCGTTCATAACAAAGTATGCTATAACCCTAGGGAGCTAAAAACCTGCAAAACCTGGTCTCAGCAACTCTGGGTAGCCCAAAATTTAGGAAAAGGGATGACCAGATTGGGACTTGGCTGTCCTCGGGAAGAAGAATGGATTTGCTTTACTCAAGCAGGCCATTGGGACATTTCCGACGGGGGTGGAGTACAAGATTTAAAGAAAGAGGAAATAGCACAACAAAGAGTACAGTCTATATTCAAAGGAACTGTACAGAAGAAACCTTCCAGTACAGGTGATTTATATAAAAAATTAAACTAGGAGAGGATTGGCAACTCCCAGGCTATGGAACCAACGTGTACATAGATTTAATGGAACGTGTTAGTCAGGCATTGAATGTATCTAATTGCTGGATTTGTAGTGGACCCCTCATGACAGAGGAGTGACCTTGGAAAGGAACGGGCCTCACCCCCTGGGAAATTTTAAAGTGGAATCATTCTCGAGGAGCGTCAGAGTCTTGGCCCCAGGGCTCGATATTAACTTCTGATGTAGTCGAACAAGAATGTATTGAAAGAAGAGGTAGAGAAACATATAAGACTAAAGTAGGGGAGTCCCCTTACCTCTCAGTAAAAATTATAAATACTACAGGGGAATTTTGATGGCCTCAAGAACCGTCAGGATATTGGACTAGCAATGGGACTGCAGGTTGTACTTGGCACAATAATATCCATAAGCTGGTGGTGCAAAAGAACAAATCCTAGGAATCCCTTTGAAGGCATAAAAGAGCTGAAGATATATTGGGACCAAGCAAATAGCACTAGTCTGAGCTGGGTAGCGCCAGAGGGACTGTTCTAGATATGTGGAAAATGAGCATATGCATAGCTCCCCAAAGACTGGAGAGGAGTCTGTACCCTGGGAACTATCCAACCAGGGTTTTTCTTTTTGCCCCTCGAAAAAGGGATAAACCTAGGGGTACCCTTATATGATGACTACAGAGCAGTGTGCTGAAAGAAGAGAAGTGAAATTGGGGGAACCCAGAGATGGTATGAGGATAAATGGCCTCCTGAATGTATCATTGCAACATACGGACCAGCCACTTGGGCTCAGGACAGGAGCTGGGGTTATAGGACTCCCATATACATGATAAATCGAATTGTACAACTTCAAGCAATCATGGAAATAGTAGATAATAAAACAGTCCAAACTCTAGACTTGATTACGAGCCAGCAATCCAAAACTCGAGTGGCAGTATATCAAAATCAACTTGCCTTAGATTACCTGTTAGCTGAGGAAGGAGGGGTATGTGGAAAATTCAATACCTCAGACTGTTGTTTACAAATTGATGATAATAGACAGGCGGTTATGGATATTGCAAAAGACATCAGGAAATTAACCCATGTGCCAGTACAAAACTGGAACTCTGCGTTAGATAGTAACTGGGGTACAATTTATTAGGAAAGGCCTGGTGGAAAAAATGGGGTTCTTTGTATTATGTGCTCTTGCAAGTATTATATTCTTGCCATGCTTAATTCCTTGCTTTATAAGATTGATAGTCTCTGTGGTACATAGAATGCAAGTATCTGCTATGCCAATAGATCCGAAAGCTGCACAAGGAGCCAAAGTGTTATTAGTTACCCAGAATCCAATAACCCAAAATGAAGAGTGTGAGGATTATGAAGGTTTTTTGAATTATGAAGGCTTTGGGGCTGCAGGCAGCTCTCTAGGCCTTAGCAGGCTGATACCTCTTGGTACCAGATGGGAACAGCCAAGAATAATTAAGTCTGTGAGAAAACTAGCAAGATAACTAAACCAAAGTGAGATAAAAAGGGATTTGAGAGAAGCAAGCATGGGAATGGAATGTGTGTAGATAAATTTCTCATGAAACAAAAGTACATCTTGACAGTGAGTAACATCCAATTAGAAGCTGTAATAAAGTTTATGGACACTGCCATGAACCTATGGTAGCTGACCATGGGTGGGATTTTACAATATATATTGTGTAACTTGTAGTTAGTGAGAGGCTTCTATTTTCTTTCCTTTTCCCTTCTTTATGTTCTTTTTGGTATGATATAATCAACTATCATGTCTGTGACACCTGCGACCTGTGCTCCTTTTGTCCGCCACAATGAAACACAACCGCAGAAGAGTGTGCTAAGTTGGTGTTGTCGAGGTTGGAGCAAAAGACACGAATCAATAAGCTAATGAAAGAGGGGAGGGATTGTGATAAGTATAGACATGATTCGTGCCAATAAGGAAACCAATAGGTCATTGCAGTCATCTGCTGCCCCCAGAAACAAAAACAAACAGATTGGTGTTAAGTCATTAGTTCACCATACCCCCATAAAGAAATAAACAGATTGCTGTTAAATCACTAGTCTTGAAACCTTGTCAGGAAATATGTGAATTATAGCCAGACAGTTGTTAAGTTTCCCTAAACCTTTTGTCAGGAAATACATGAATTATAGTGAGGCCATTGTGAAACAGGCATATGGCTTTAAAGAGTTAACTGAGGTGCTGTAAAGTGCGTTCCTTACCGTGCCTTACCCTACCCGGCACTACCAGCACCATGTAAATAACAGATAGCTTGTTCTGTCCTAAAGATTGATGTCAAGAATGTACTTCAAACATCCTAACAGTCATAGATTGATAAGATGTTCACTCAGGAGAACATGAATCAGAAGAACTCCCTAATGTCAAGCATCATGAGTCAAGTGAACAAAGAAAGTTGAAAAGTTCAAAATAAAGAAGATGAGTAAGAAGACCATCAGGAGAGGCTGAAGGCTGGAATGACCCCAAGATATGCCCCTTAAAAGAAGATTCTGGCAAAACTCCACCTCTAACTCTGCCTAAACTCCACCTGTTATGAATATGCATGTAAAATGTTGTCACCCCATACTAACACTGTATAAAATCCCTCGAATTCCTACCAAAAGTGGGAAGTGAGATTTCAGCAGTATTAACTGCTTCACTTCCCCTGCGCAGCAATAAATACCTTCCTGCTAACAGATGAAACTTTTCTCTTAGCAGTGTTCATTCCAGCCTTTTTCGGCATCATTGCCAAGGTTAAAGATAACAACGGAATTGAGATAATAACTTAGCTATAGCCATATAAGGAAATATATGTTTTGCATGATACCGTGAAATGTATATATATATGACATAATGAATATGTATTAAGTAACTGGATAAACGCCAGGAACACGCTGTACCTGGTGTGTGGGGTTGGTGGAGCAGAGACTCCCCCCTGCACCCAGGGCTGCTTGCTTTTACCATATAATAAACTCTAAGTTGAAAACCTATATCAGTGCGTGTCTTGGGTTGAGCTGGCAAAATGCCAACTGCCCGACAGAGTGCCAGAGCCTCCCTCCCCCCCGCCAAAAGGGGAAAGGAAAAAAAACCCTCAAAACACGTTAAACTTAAAACTAATTACATACATATTTATACAAAAAACAGAAAATTAAGAGTAAACTACAATATAACACACACTTACGCAAGTTAGATATAACAACAATTTTCTTACCTCCCACCGAAAAACAGATTCTATCACTCTAGATCCATAAGCACCGTAAAAGACACCCAGCAAGAAACAGAAAGTATAACAACAAAATGTTTCTACTTCCCTGAATTCAAACAAAATGCAAGTAGCGGCAGCAGTAGCAGGGCCCAATACAGTAGGGCAGAAGCTGCATGTCTTGCCTCTACTTCGGCCATGATGGAACTGAGTGAACACCTCCTACTCTTGTATTCATATCTCAGGTTTGCACCATCTGGTATGAAATATTTCTTTGGTTGCTTAAGTCAGGTTATACCTGTCTCTCCTAATCTATGTAGATTCTCTGAGCCTACTAAATTGAGGCCTAGTTAAAACTAAAGCCCAAACTACCACAGCCTGAGACTCTGTTTCTCACACTCTGTGAAAACTTCTGCCACATGGATTGTGTACACTGGACCTCATCTGGATCTACAGAGGACTGCTCATTATTTGAATCCCTATAGATTACCTTCAGCACAGCTGATTCTCTCAGGACATGGATACCTTTCTCCATGGCATTCCACTTGCTTCAGCGCACTATTAGATCATCCTTGAGAGAATACCTTTCCCTCAGGTTTGACAGGATTCACGTCCAGAGGCTGAGAATTTCTGTCCTCTTCTCAATCCCCTTGTCAATGTCCACATCCCGTGGTAGGGATCCCAGTTGCTTGGCTTCACTACCATCTAGTTTCGTATCATGGGTCATGATATCTCAGCATTGGAGCAGCCAGATCACCAGGGGCTTACCCAACTGCCAGCTGATATCTTTTTGCATATCTCACAGCTCATCTGGGGATAGGGATCAGGTGATTATCTCTGTCCCTCCTCTTCCTCCTGTTCTGAGGGCCCTGCTTCCTCTTCATCCCTCACTAAGCAAACTGATTTGGTCTTGGATTTTTTTCTCCTATATAGGGGCGACTGCTACTGGCACAGGTTGTTCTTCTGGTTCATCTGCAGTTTGAGTGGCCACAGTGCCTGTTGGTCTGCTTTCCTCCTCCCCCTGAGGGTGCTGTCTAGTAATGAACAGTGTCTGATAAATAGTAGCCAGGGCCCAGCATGTTTCATTACTAATGCCTCTCTGGAACTGCCACATAATTTTTCTTTCATATATTTTATCACTTTAATCGGGTCTTGTAATTGTTCAGGGTGAAATTCCAAACCATTGGAAGAGAGAAGTCCTTCAAATACTGGCCCATTTTCTCCCACATTCCATGCCACTCATGACTATCCACCCTCAGGGCAGATTTCTGAATGACCTTCCTAGAAATCTCTTTCTTGACTCTGAACATGGTGTAGACCGCATTGAGGAGACCTGGCAGATGTAGCAACAAGAATATGCTTTCCTTAACATCCAAAGAAAATTCAAAATTCTCAAAAGGTGTTATACCAGGCCTGAAGGAGGAAAGCGGGTGAAGAGGTGGGGAAAATCACCTCCCCTGTTCCCCTCACAGGCTGCGTACACTTATTAATGGACTCCCAGAGGTAGCGCCTGAGGTAAGGGTAGGAGACCAACATTGAATATACATCCTAAATAACCCTCATTGCCCTTGATGTTATCATGACATAAACTGGTATCACATGGTACATCAGCAAAGTAATTGTGATCCCTCTTCCTGCTCTGAAAAAGAACACCGTGATGGGCAAATAGTGCATATATGGAATATATACAGGGTACGTACCACATGCACAGGAACAGACCAAGAAACATTGTGACCAGTGGCTCTACTCCTAATATGGAAAATGCTTAGATCGAATTTGTTTCCAACCCACTCTGAGCAGATCTGTTGTTATCTTGTTAAGGAATATTTCAATAACACAGGCCATAGTGTGTTACTGGAAGCCTATGTGCACAGCCCAGGCCATGGAGAGGGAAACGAGGTCCCTGCATCTTTGAGCCTGCTTCAAGAAGAGCAGTAAACAATAGAAAGAACACAGCGGCTCTTAGGAGAAGCAGGTAAACACATTGATACAGAAGGGCATAGCTTTGAGAAAAGTACCAATCCAGCTAATAGCATGCTCTAGCCATTGACCAATGATATTCCTGTACTATTCGTGGACTCAGAGAATATGCGATATGTGTGTGTGTAATGTAAACAATAAACCTCCTATGGAGGTTACGTCTTTGACTCTGCGCCGAAACCTGGGGAGCTCAAAATATCGACATTTTTTACTTTAATTGGTGGAGTTCGTGGGCAAAGAAGTGGCGATAAATTATCCACACAGGTCGATATCGGAGACTGGACCAGGTAGCTGAGATCGGTGCCAGTGGAACTGCGCTGGTCATTCACGCTGAGGAGGCGGGGTAGGGGAGGCTGCCGACCAAGCGAGGTGCACGGGCTGCGGTAAGCAAAAGCGAGAGTCGCTCTCTCCCTCCTACCAAGGGTCTTGGCTTATTGAAAAGATGGAAGCCAAGACTGCTGCTGCGATATGGCTTTTGCTGGGTATACTAGCTAAGCGAAGTGAGGCAGACAGTGGAGAATTCTTTAAAAAGCTCGTTGTATGGGCTACAGAGCAAGACTTTTTCCAAAGCCCGCCCATGTTATTTATGTGGGAAGCCATGAGAAAAAACCTCTGGTATGAACTCAGAAATAAGAGGAAGCTTGCAAGGGACGCGTGGCGGAAGGTAAAAACCAAAAGGACTGGCGTGGTTTTCCGTACTAGCCGCGATCGGCTCCTGCTCCCACCGCCGCAGCCCCCCGCTGCAAGCCACCCTGGGGGGACACCTTTAGAAGTCGCGCATAACCGCTGGCTTTCCCCTTGTTCCTGTTGCTAATTCTCGCCGGCCCGGAGCTGGCGTTGCGGGTCCGGCTCCAGTCTCTGTGGGAAGCTGCTGCTGCCCCTTTACCCCCTCAGCCCTGGCCACCACCGCTGCGGCTCCAGCTCTCGCCG
>CM031078.1:2618982-2630467 GCA_013398505.2 Rhegmatorhina hoffmannsi
TATATATATATATATATATATATATAGTATATATCAAGTGTCTCAGCATCTAAGTTAAATTTTCAATCTACTCATTGAATGTATTTGACTATTATTTTTACTAATACAATTATATCAGATCAAAAAGAAAAATAATTAAAGAACACTTTCCCATGTTAATTATTTTACCAGAGAAGGTATAAAGAAACGTGTTTAGACGCTCATCCCCACTTTTTAAAACTCTGCATGGAAAGTGGAAACAGTTATGTTAGTGCTTATACTATAAAGAATTGTGAGCTGGTTTGGTCAGGAGGTATGAAGTCAAAATAATTAATATCTTCTTGTCTTCTACAAGGACCAAAATACCTTTTTAGGCTTGTAGCAATCTATTAAAAATCTATTATTACTTTCTCTTTAAGCAATATGCTCCTGGTTGTGCGAGTCTAATTCCATTTTACACCAATTAAAAGTACCATAATTCCACAGAAGTCAATTATCTCCCTAGATTTGGACAGATGCAGAAATGAGAGTAGGATTTGGCTTGTACATTTGATAAATGCAGAGAGCAAAGCACAAGAGTGCAATTTATCTCTTTAGACATATATACATCCTTATACAAGAATTCCTGCTGAGAATTCTTGCTGTTGCAGAATCATATCTAGCTTTTCAATTTAATTAATAAATTTCAATAGAATGAAAATAATAATCAGCCGATCACTTTTTACATGTGAAAATTAGCAAAGAATAATTTGATTAGACTTAGAATTTTTCAAATATAAGGCACAAATTCATCAGCATAGCATAGGCATGTATTTATTAGATATCAACAATATTCATGACCAGAAGGGTATAAGCCAAGTATCCCTACCTTGTTTGGGCAGGCATGTCAGAATAATTTCCCAAGTAGCAGAGCACAGGAAGAAAACTTTTATTATAATTTTTTTACACTTAACTTAGGAGCAAATCCTTTTTACATGCTCATTACTCAAAGATGAATTCTTTAGAGATGCATCAATAATTACTGTCCTGCTTCCAAAGAAAGCACAGCAATTATTTCACAAATAGTAGCTGTGGCTCACTCATCACCTTTGTTGGTCCTAAACCACATTTTTAAGCAGTCTTCTCTATCAATAGTAGTAAAATCCAAAAGGAACACTATGCAGAACACAGAATTGCTCAACATAATGCTTTGTCTGCTGGCACACTCCTTTAGTCTTGGCTCAACATACCCAGGGCACAGATGGTTTCAGCCTCAATGCTGTGGCAGTGATAACTTTCATAAAGAATGACTGTAATTCATTAAAATACTTATCAAAATAAAAGATTCGAACAATATAAGTGAGGAATGATCCCTTTAGGGCAGAAGGAAACAGATTTGAAGCCAGCCTGACTTCCCATTTGTATTAATAATGGGATGTGCTTTAAAGAGTGAATATCTATTTCCTGAAAGTAAGCAACTGGATTCTGTTTTGAAACATCCTGAAGAGAACTTGGCTTTTCTATTCTTATAGCCTTATAAATATAAACAAACACATTTTATTTTAAATTTTAAATAATTATACAGTATAACATATTCAATATTTCTGCTATAAAATACTAAATATATATATATACACACATGGCATTCTATTCTATGTTGAACAAATGTAATAAATGAATTATTATAATAAATTTATAATGGAATGAACCACAGAATATTAATTTCTTGAAACTTGTACAAAAATATCCTCTATTACCTGTCCTCCATAATAAAATTCCTCAGAATCATTATCTCCTTCTGAGTCTTCTTCAACTGTGATGTTGTGCTGTGGCTCCTTGATGGAAAAGGAAAGTTAACAATGATACAAGTGATATGTCTATCTTGCATTCATATTTCTAATTATAACTACAGTAATTATGTTTTTACAATTAAGTTCTAGGCAACCCTGATTAAGAGATCTTAGGCAAAACAAGCACCCACTAACTAGGTACATAAAACACCCTAAATATATTTTGGAGAAATAGGATCTGGAGCATATGATGAATCTCCATATCCCAATATATTCAGAAACTGCTCCAAACGCAGCAGTTTGGAGCCCAGGCCTGGGTACAGGCACAATGTGGTCTTTTACAGAACTGGAGACTTCAGTAGACTATGCAGGGATACTCGGTGCTTCTGCTAAAAAAAGCATAATTTACCAACCAAGAGAGGTTCTGGACTTAATTCATTTGGCGTTTCAGTGACTGAAAAAAAATACTTTATTCTGTAAATAAATTCTAATATTTTAAGGAAATAATTTAAGCCTGAGCATGGGATCTCTTAAGTTACTTCATGTGAAAGAATCTCTGGCTCACTGCTGCTTAATTATTAGCAAATATAACTGATTATGCTACAGACTGCAACTCAGCATGAGCCGAAGTGTTATATTCTGCTTCCTATCAATGGAACCTTTACTTATAATTATGCAATTGCTCAAAAATATTAATTCTTGTTTCCCACAATCCATTTATTATTTCTAGGCCTTATACTAACAAGGATCCCATAAAGATAAAAACAGAATTCTTTTCTTCAACCTGAAAATTATATATTTATTGAATATTTTTATTTATGTCCTGCACAGAACTGTCATAATAGAACAGAAATCAGATGTATGAATCAAAGACTAAAAGTTATCCCTAAATTCCATATATTCATAAATCACGAATATACTCATCTTCTATATCATGGTAATTTTCTAAGACAAGGCATTTCTGCTTCTACTTTAATGAAAAGAATCAAAGTGACTGCAGTCTTCTTTGTTTTATAATAACCTTAGCTCAAGGGGAAGTCTGTGTTAAAAGAGAACTCAACTCAACAAAAAATTCAACCCAAAACAAAGATAAATTAAACTCTCACACTACAATAGTGACAAACCCATCCCATCCTAACCAAAACCTCTACCTAAACCCCAGAAATGGTCAGTCTTTTATCTAAAAGCTTTTTCAGTACTTTAATACTTAAGTACCTCATTCAACCATAAAGAAATAAATAAATGAAATCTCAAACTCTGTCCCATAGAAGCTTACTGTACATCAGGCTTTTAATCAAAAGGGTAAAATCTCACTCTGCTTGAATTTCTAATGTTTAAAGAGCACAATTATAAGACAGTTGAAGCAAAATATTTCCAGTGCAACTTTTTACATCAAATCAGGTTTAATCACAACCCCCCCCAACTAAACCCTTTATCATATCTGAACATGCATATCCCCCTTTTCCGGGATCAAATACAGATTGGAGCCTAAAAAGAATTAGTCAAAAAACATGTATTCCAAACAAAGCAACTGCCCTTACCAAAGGAAGTCTTTAAGTCAAGCACTTGAGTTCTTGTTACAGTGCTCAATTTTTTGCTTGGAGTAGGAAACTATTGTGGTGCTTTATTTGAGCTTGTAACACTCTCAACCCCTGTATACCTTATGTCAGTGCGACTTCTTAATGTCTCAGTGAGACTGGTCAGGGACCCATGCCAGAGGTACAGCACAAATACAACCATAACTGGATGGCCTTAATACTCCAGACACTATGTATGGTGAATAATATCATGCAGAGGTCCAGAGACTCCAGTGGGACTGTGGCCATACAAAGAAGCAGGGAGCTAATAAATGGGATGTGGTCCTATGTGCAAGAGTAGGTTAAAAGGTAATGGCATCAAGATCTCCTTCTCCAAGAGATCTGTATTTTTAGGATAGACAAGGGTCTATGCCACTGCTGGACAAAAAACAAAATAAACATCAAAACCATATCTACTAGGATGGGAGCATCCCTAACCCAACTAAGTGAATCACTAGTTAATCCATGTATGAAACCCAAAGAACTATGCTCACCTTATAAAATGTGTAAACATACAGTTTAGGTAAGCATAGATTTGAAAGGAAATCTATAGTAAATAATCATATTTTATTATTTGATGTTGCTTTTTAAAAAAACTTGTTAAAATACACATACAAGAAATACATACCTCTTCATTCTCCCTCTGTAATTTTGATTTTATGGATAAGCAATAGTTGACATCATTGGTTTTTCTTAATTCTTTAAAAGAAATGGGAAAATAGGCAACATATGTGCAAAATTTTAAATAATTTTGCATATGCAGACTTGAAACAGTTGGAGCAGTTCAGCAAATAAGGAACAAAAAATTACAGATATGAAAAGCACCAAAGAGTTTACAATACAACAGTCTAAAATTAAGAAGCCCCAACACCTCAGAAGACTCATATGTTTAACTGTGAAATGAAACTCAGCTGGTACATCTAGGAGATTTCTTTTGTTCAATCTGTAATTTACACTTCAGTGTCATTCATTAATTTTGTACACCTTATAAAAAAAAACCCAAAATCCCTCATCAAAATTAAATTAGATAATCTCTATATAATATAGGATTTTCTTCTATTTTAAATGAGAGGCCTTAGTTCTTTTTAAATTACAGAAATATTTGGAAGTAAAATTTCTATTAAACTTCTGACTATAATGGCCAGCTTTAGTTTGGGTGCCACTCCACTGACTTCAATAAAATTATTTTATATTTACATCAGTATAAATGAGATCAGAGACTCAAGATCATCTTGGCTTTCCAAGCTCTAAATTATTGTAATAATAAGAAGTCTGCAAATTTAAGTGTTCCTATCTGAAGAATTGCCAGAATTAAGACTGCTCCATGCAGTTTCTCCTGTGTCCTGAAATTATCAGGGAATTTGGCTACTAAAATATAAAGAATCACTATGGAATATGCACAGATTTTGATTATGTATTGTATAAACATGCCTAGATATCTGAAAGTCATGCCCTTTCATGTATCAAATATTTTTTGAAAGTATGGAAATAATTTCAAATCAAGAGGTTATCAAAACCACTGGGAATTTTTTCCCCATAGTCTCATTTAGTGAAACAGCTGAACCATTTTGTTTGAAATTTCCTGAAGTAATTCACCAGATGCAATGGTAGTTATAGACTCATCCCCATTGGTGAAGATTTAGTGAAGTTTTAGGCAAGTGAGCATGAAAACTTATAATTGGGAAGCACTAAGCACCTGTAATTGTATTCAAGGAGAATTGCGAGACATTAAAAGAATAGAATACATTCTGCCTACAGAATCATGTTGATCCCCAAAAGAAATAATTTTATTTCTTCTATTCTGAAATGTAGGACAATTTACCATGGCAAGCCTGTGAGAAAACAGAAAACTGCACAGACATTAACATCTCTCCCTTTAGGTACAGGCAACACCTCGTCTTTCCTCACAAAATATGAACTCGATAAAACACTTGGGACATAAGATTACCTGTAGCAATTTGGTGAAAAATTACTGGAATTGGCTCTGTTGTAACTAACACATCTTCATCGTTATCAGAATTGGAAACACAAGTGTTATCTACAAAAGAAAAACACCTTGCATGGTGAAGTCCAATTGTGCTCTGCCAGCCCCTTCCAACATTGCCCACCCCACCCTTGTACGATAAGGAGCCACTTCCCACGTGGTTAGGGAAGCCCAGAACTATGATCCTCCTGGTATGGTTTTTTCTGCTGAGATTGCTAATGAAAAGAAAAATACCAAAAGGATGCAAGATTTGGACCCAAATTTTATAATAGCAAACTCCCAGAGTCTGATGTCATGGCTTTCAGAAATCACACCAAGCGTTCATCTGAACTGTCCCACAAGGCTTATGAGGGTTTCAGCCAACCTTTCCCAAAATGAAGACTTGTTCTATGATTCTTTTTGTCATGCCTGACACTAAAACTCAAGCTAGGCCTGGTGTGCAGTGAAGGGTGCATTCAGAGCTGGGTGTAAACAGCCCATTATGCAAAATACTGTGCCTCATTTTGCTTCCATATAAAGGATGTTTGAAGTATCTTCTAATCAGTGCCAAAATCAAGCAAAAAAACCAAACCCACTTTCCTCCCACTTAATAGAAACATTAGGTATAGATATGAATATGGAAGGTCTATTCCAAACTTTCTTACAAAACATGGAGATTAGGCTGCATTTTTTTCTTTTTCTTTTCAACCAAATATTTAGTAACAACAAACAAGGAGCATCAAGTTTTTATGTAGTATCTGCAGAACTGCCAATGAAAATAATAAGTTTTTTTTCTATGATCTGGGCTGGATTGAAATGTATGCTCTAAAGCAGAAAGGCTGAAAATTAGGATAATCACATAAAAAGAAAAGTAAGAGAACTGAAACAAGGACTTGATCTCTCATAATTTCAAACAGTCCATCCCACACCAGCGGAGTGCATGAACTCACACACAATATTAAGCATACCACTGCAATCTCAAAGCCTTTGATCACAATGTTTCCAGTGAGATGTTAAAAATGTTAACATTAATTGATCAGTAAATTCAGCAATATTATTTATATTATATTGGTTCTTAGAAGCCTGTATCAACAGAAAACCCATATCAAGTCAAAGCCATTTCTCATGCAGATGTGCCACATTGCCTTTACAGACTAGCAGCTGCACTGCCACACACAGACAGGCATGTGGAGCTTTTCCCAGGCTGCCACCTGTGAAACAGCCCTTCTGCCAAATTTACACAGATCTACCAAGTCTGACGCTATTCCACACCTTCACCTGCTTCGACTCCTGTGTTGTCCCATGAGGTAAGCTGAGTAATCTGTGCTCAGCTCAACAAATGTATATTACAAGCAGACAATTGCTGCAGGAGGCCGACACCACTTTTCCCTGAGCACTGCACTCCAGTGGGCACAGAAACCTGCTCCATCTGCTCAGTTTCTGTCTGAATGGCTACACACTTGGCACAGGGATGTGTTTTAGGACCATAGAATTGTGTGAATAAAATGGAGTCCCTCCATCCATCTGCCAGCATTCACTCCTCCCATTTTTTTGTCTGTCAGCAGGACAGGCTGTGAACTATATATTCAGGACAAATGAATCTCACCCTCTCCATGAACCCTTGCCTTGCCTCTATTTGCATGCTCCACCTTGCTGCCATCATTTCAGTGTCAGCCTCACCATACTGGATGGCTCTGGATACAAAACATGCGCCCATTTCTTTCCCTCATTTGGTAGTGTAACATTGGTATAGAGTCTAATGAGCTGGAATAACAGAGATCAGCATTTCACTCCAAATATACCTAGCACCATATATATGGATGAGAGAAGGGAAATCCATGTGCAAGAACTTAATGCTGTATGAAAAAGTAGGAAAACCAAAAATATGGGCTGTACAGAATATACAATTATCAAGATATACATATATGGATTATAATGATATATATGATGCAGTCATATTAATGGAACTTGTCTACTCACTGATGTTATATTCTGAAAGAGAAAAGAGACCAAAAATTCTAATTCAGTGAAATTTCTAATTCTGCTTTGCAAAGTGTTGTTTGCATAGCAAGACTGCTTAACTCATGAAACAGCATGAAGTGATGGAGTCGCTTTGTTCTGGTACGCACTATCTAGCAATTATAGACACCAGGGTACCATGTATTAGAAGTCATGAATTAAGGTAAGCTAGACACTTCAATAGGATGAAATGGTAAAGAGCCAAGATTTTACAAGTTTGACAGGTCATGTCATTGAACAAAGAAAAGGCAGAAGTCCAACAGAGATGAAGATGCTTCAAGACCACCCAAGGGATGAAGTCAGGCAACCACTACCCAAATTTCAAGCCAAAAAGAAAGCTCCACCCAAGATTTCACCCAGTCATTAATATGGAAATTAGAAGGTGTAACTATGTAACTATGAACTCAAGACTGTATAAATGGCTTATTTTACACAAACAAGCCAGGCAAGTTTTTTGCCCAGTATGAATTGGCTTGCCTCCAACGTTGTCAATAAATACCTTTGCTGCTAAAAAGATAAAAAACTTCTTAGCAGTTATTTATTTTGAGGTGTTTTTCGCTATCATATTCTATGACTTCTCCTTAGGAGCATTATTTTCCTCTGGTTGTGTCAATGTTATGAGAAAATGGTTATAAAGATATTTTGCTGGAACTGATATTACCTGTCTCTAAAATTTTCAGTGATATTTTCACTATTTCACTAATGTATATATAACTTTGAGACATTATTGTCTCAACACTATTCCTATTAAGTTCTTCAGTGTGCCTTTATGAGCATATTTTTAGCTTTCACTCAAGCACTCTGTGGGGAGCAATTGGGAGTGCCAAGATATTGTTTAGTGTTGCAGAAACTCCAAACACACCTTGCCTGTGGTAAGCTCCTGATGGGCCCATGAATTTGTGTCTGGCAGTCAACCACTTCACATTATAAAAGCTGAATCCCTTTTATATAGTCAAAATGCAAGAATTCTGAAATTCAAGATTCCTTTGAAAATTGCTTGAGATTTGCAAAATTGTACACTCCTTATAAACCTTAACTGAGTAGTGAAGCATAGAATAGTCCTAAACTCAAATAAGCATAATTTCTCAAGAGACACAAGAGACATGAGACACCTATGTCATTTATTCAAGCCTTGCCTATAGTTCCAATGATTCCTCATATTCGCATAAGAAAAAATTGGTTTGCAAATTAATAATAGCTTTATCCCTGAAATGACTGAATTCATTCCTGACATTTAATAAAAACATCTGTTAATAAAATATGATGCAGATTTTTTCAACTATTTGTCCCTGCTTTCATTGTCAGATCAATGGAAAAATCAGTGAATCAATATATCACTGGTATGACTGTGTATTTAATTAATCTCAGTATCTATGCTTACTATATGTTGAATAGATTAGTAGTAGTGGGTTTTCCTCCAGTTTTTACTGGCGAGGTTGTGAGCATTCTTTCACATTATCCATTGTATTTAGCATCACTGCTGAAGCTGATTTATCGCTCTGCATCTGCTTCAAACACTGGTCTTTTGAACAGACATAGTCTACTCCTGCTTATCAATGAAGAATAAAAAAGCCTCACTTCTTTAAAGACTCGAAAAGAAACAAGAACTATTTCTTTTATAAATATTACAGAGATGTTACAGATAATTGTCAAAAAAGGCCAGAGGGTTTCATATCATTCATGGTATTTACACTATTAAATATTCACAGGTGCAAAATACACAGTGTGGTGCAATCCAACAGTACTATCATGTATCTTTACTTGCACAGTGCCTGTCTGTCCTCACTCTCACTTCCCTCTCCTGCTTCTGCTAACCTCTGTGCCGCCTGAAGTATCTGCACAGTCTCTTAGTGAAGGAAATCATGGAAACAAGATAACTTGAAACTAGCATTTTCTCTGTCCTGGTTGCTTTCCATATAGATAATTCCCCTTGTTTGGATTGACCACACGGTAACACAAATGCTTCTGCCAGTTCAGTTCAGGGTATATGGTGGTGCATCTTCCCCCCTTGGGCCGTACAATGATCTGAGAAATGCTCATTAGGCCTCAGTCTTGACAAACAGCACCTGGACTAAGCTCCTTTTGAGCTTATCAGAAACATTGCCTGCTCCCAGAGACTAGTACTGTCTAACAAGCTCCTGCTTTTTAACAAAGAGCCTTGTAAACTTATTTTTCTTGCCTGAATATTTTAGTTTGCTTTTTCTCTGTGTGCTTTAACCATCTAGTACGTAGTAGAGTGAACCTTGCCAATGAACTTTGTCATGCTTTCACTTTTATATAAAACATGCTTTTGCTGATACCTTTGCCACTGATTGTTTAAGAGACCTTAAAACACACATTCACGACAGGGTATGACAGGGAGGAAGAACTGAGCAGCTGGGAACAGCTTTGCAAGCTTATGTTACCAAAGTGATACCTTAAATACATATTATATAGATTTTAGTATAGCTTTTAGCACTTTTAGTAGCACTTTAGCTAAGTACCTTTGTGTTGAATTTCTGAAAATACTGTTTAACTTTCTTCTCAAGGATTCCAACAGATAAAGACTTTTAGAACATCTTGTCTGTAGAAGATGTACTTAGAAAAAAAGATCTAACAGCTTGATATAACTGAATCAAAGCTATTCAGAGACCTCAGAAACCTTGAAGCTGTTCCAAGAAGGACAGAGATTTTGACAAAGAGTAGGATGAGGATGAAGAAGTGGTCTTTTGTGACCTCTGACTCTAATTCAAGAGGCATGTCAAGGGCAGTACCTAAGGGAGGGCTGGTTTTGGAAGTGGGTATAACAGTATAAGGTAATGCTTTGAATTGTTAATTAGGGAACTAAATAAAAGAGAGAGGCTTTTGTAACTATGTATGCACGCTTCTGAAGAAATTAGATTCTCTTGCATCTGATGTAATAATAAAAGGAATGCTGCCAGCTAAAACTCAAAAACTGAGTCTTAGGGATTTTCTTTAAGAGCTGATTTTAGGCATCAAAGACACCCTTACACAAACCCTTGGCTTCAACAGACCATGAGAAGCATCAATGCACAGTCCACAGGCTTAACTTGGAAAGCATGAGTAGTCTCATTAAGGTCTAACACAGAGTTGTTTTACTGGCCCCATGCCTTACTGTGAAGCCTCTTGAAAGATCAAGCTTTATCTACCATGCCAAAGAAGAGTTGGACAATTTGTCACTCCTATCATTGGCTCCAGACATGGAAAGCATCATAAGCTCTGGACTCTGTAAACTTGTGAACCAGGTTTTCTCACCCTGATCCAGTTCATAAATGATATCTGAAAAGGAGAAATGACTGTAAAAATAATCTAACTAAAGGAAAATTTGTTACATCACTAAAATTTTATTATTATAATCTGCCTTCAACAAAGGCAAATGCAGGGTCCTGCACCTCAGGAGGAATAACCCCAGACACCTGTACAGGCTGGGGGCTGACCTGCTGGAAAGCAGCACTGAGGAGAAGGACCTGGGGGTCCTGGTGGACAACAAGCTGCCTGTGAGCCCACAGTGTGCCCTGGGATCCTGGGGTGCATTAAGAAAAGCACTGCCAGCAGGTCGAGGGAGGTGATCCTGCCCCTCTACTCAGCCCTGGTGAAGCACATCAGGAGTACTGTGTCCAGTTCTGGGCTCCTCAGGACAAGAGAGACATGGAGCTCCTGGAGCAGGTCCAGCAGAGGCTACAGATATGATGAGGGGACTGGACCATCTCTCTTATGAGGACAGACTGAGGCAGTTGGGCCTGTTCAGCCTCGAGAAGATGGAACTGAGAGGGAACCTCATCAATGTTTATCAGTATCTGAAGGGAGGGTGTCAAGAGGATGAAGCCAGACTCTGCTCGGTGGTACTGAGCAATAGGACAAGAGGCAATGGGCAGAAACTGATGCATAGGAAATTCCACCTGAATACGTGGAAGAACTTCTTTACTGTGCAGGTGACCACACACTGAAACAGATTGCCCAGAGAGGCGTGGAGTCTCCCTCACTGGAGATATTCCAGACTCATCTGGATGCAATTCTATGCCATGTGCTCTAGGATGACCCACTTGAGCAGGGAGGTTGGACCAGATGACCCACTGTAGACCCTTCTAACCTTACCCACTCTGTGATTCAGTGATTCTGTGAAAATTAATAGCATAAGGATGCACTCAGAAGATATTAACACCCTTTCAAATGTTCTC
>CM031078.1:2645298-2668407 GCA_013398505.2 Rhegmatorhina hoffmannsi
CCCCCCCCCCCCCCCCCCCCCCCCCCCCCCCCCGGACAGGTACACCTTCCACTAGACCAGGTTGTTCCAAGTCCCATACAGCCTGGCCTTGAACACTTCCAGGGATGGGGCAGCCACAACCTCTCTGGGCAACCTATGCCAGTTAATTTCTTCCTAATCTCTAATTTAACCCTACCCTCTGTCAGTTTGAAGCCATTCTCCCTTGTCCTGTCACTACATACCTGTTAGTCTCAGCAAAGCCTCTGTATGGTTTGGGCTCTTTCCTCTCAGCAAACCCTCATATTTATAACAGTTCTGGCAATCTGATTTGACACCTCTATTTCTCTATCAAGCTGAGTTCAAATCAAATTTGAAAGATACACAGTCACACTAGAGGGTAGCTTCACTACATGGATTACCTGAATCTCTTTAATCAGAAAATGAGAATACAAACATACTGTCCCAGTCCTTCAGCTCAGCCCATGTGTGCTTTCCCTACCACCCAGTGAGATGTTTACTAAATCACTGCTGAGAGGACAAATGGGCAGGATGGTCTGCTCAGTTATCTAAGTACTCACCAACTCCATCTGAATTTTTAAGGTTAATGCATGTCTTCATTTTGCATTAAAAACATTCAACTCTGCAGCATGCTGAAAGCTTTCTGATGTTTAATTCATGCTCTTTTCACTTCTAAATCCTATAAATTGCATGCGTCAACCTGCACAAATATTACATGATGTGTGTTCATGTCTGTAGTGAGTTAAACAGACAGACAAAGGCATGATGGCACAGTTCTTTTAATAAATTTTGGTATATATTGTACATTGCTGAAAATTGATTCAGTGGATCTTTCTAAATTGCGTGAATATGACTTCCATTTAGACTATAAAATAAAACTATGGATGATTTTTTTCTTTTTCTCTGTCATGAACTTCTGTTAAATGAGGTCTACGTTCACAATCCAATGACTGGAAGAGGCAAGCAATATGAAAAAATATGTCATATTTTCTTCTGTAAGTCTTTGCTGCTTCCGGAATTGCTGTGTATAGGTTTGTTTGACTATTGTTATATAGGATTATATTCAAGTGTGGAATTTTATTCTAAAAAAAGAAAAATCTTTCTAGAACTCAGGAATTACTTCATGTTCAAATTTAAAAACTATCTCAATCCAATTTAAAAGCTGCAGCAAAGCAGGGAAATCCCACATACATATATAAAAAAGTTCTTCATACTGAGGATAGGAAAAGGGACTAGAGAAGTCACAGAATTTCTATCAGTGAAAATATTCAAAACTCAACTGGATAAGGCCCTCAGCAATCTAATCTACCTTTCAAGTTGAATTTAACTTCAAAGTTGGTTCTGCTTTGAGTAGAGGGTGGGCTGGGCAGTCTGCACAGGTCATCCTCCCCCCCCCCCATAATTACTCTATGCTCCTATGTGCAGAAACCTTAAGAAAGTGTGTTTCTCTTCCTTCTTCTTCATCATGTGTTATTTGTGATAGCAGAAGCTGTTACAACATTAAACGGAAATCAATGAGAAAAATATACTGTAGGTCTTGTGTTGTTACAGTAAAATCAAAGTGAGCAATTCAGATCTATAGAAGCCCTGTGAGACTGAGCTATCAGCCAGAAGCAGCAAGGAGCCCAACTGCTGCTACCTGTTAGGGAGGAGGTTTACTCCCCAAGATTTCACATAGTAGGAATTCACAGGACTCTGCAGGAGCACGAAAACAGCCAGGATGAAATAATATAAACAAGGGACTTGTGAGAGATAAGTTTTAACCAATTGAGGTGTCTGGCGTGATGGTGTGTTAACTCTTTTAGCCAATAAGCTGTAGTCTTATCCCTATATTAACTGTGTTCTATGTGTAATAAAGGTCTTCACTATAAACTTCATAAGCTTGTTGGTGAAGTCCTTGCTCTCCGCGCAAAGTTTGTTTACTTTAGTCTTGTGAGATGGAACTAAAATTAAAAGCTTCATGAAGATGGAGGTTAGAAATAGTCTCAAATCAGATCCTGTAATGACTGCAAGCTAATTCAGAGTCTGATCCAGAGCCTACTGAATCCAGTAGTGGTCTCACTGCTAAGATAATTATTATCAGAGACGGCAAATGAAAGATAAAAATAATAAAAAGTAAAATTATTCTGTGATTTTCTCACCAAAATCTGATGCAACCTTCATTTGAAAAGCATTAATAGAAAATCTATCTGCCAAACCAAAATTAAATGGTAATATGTGAAGACCCTAAGCCCACTGTAGGAAAGGATCAGGTTAGAGACGGTCTAAGGAACCTCAATGTGCACAAGTCCATGGGGCCCAATGAGATTCATCCAAGGGTCCTGAGGGAACTGGCAAACCAAGTTACTAAACTACTACCCATCATTTTTGAAAAATTGTGGCAGTTAGGTGAAGTCCCTGATGACTGGGAAAAGGGAAATATAATCTCTATTTTCAAAAAGGGGAAAGCAGAAGACCTGAGCAACTACAGACCAGTCAGTCTCACCTCTGTGCCAGGCAAGATCATAGAGAACATTCTCCTGGAAACTATGCTAAGGCACATGGAAAAAACAAGAGGTGATTAATAATAGCCAACATGGTAACAACCAACATGGCTTTATGAAGGGGAAATCACGCCTGACAAATTTGTTGACCTTCTGTGACAGGGCTATGGGACTGGTGGGTGGGGCAGAGCAACTGACATCATCTACCTGGACTTGTGCAAAGCATTTGACACTGTCCCACACAACATCCTTGTTTCTAAATTGGAGAGACATGGATTTGATGGATGGACCACTTGGTGGATAAAGAACTAGCTGGATGGTCACACTCAAAGAGTTGTGATCAACAGCTCATTGTTCATGTGGAGACCAGTGACAAGTGGTGTCCCTCAGGGGTCAGTACTAGGGCAAATACTGTTGAACATCTTTGCCAGTGGCATTGATAGTGGCACCGAGTGCACCCTCAGCAAGTTCTCTGACGACACTGTGTGGTGCAGTCTACACACTTGAGGGAGGGAATGGGTCCAGAGGGACAGCTTAGAACCTCATGAAGTTCAACAAATTGAATGCAAGGTTCTGCATATGGGTCGCAGCAATCCCAGGCACACATACAGGTTGGGTGGAGAAGTGATTAAAAGCAGCCCTGCGGAGAAAGACTTGGGAGTGATGGTTGATGAAAAAGTCAACATGAGCCGGCAGTGTGCTCTGGTAGCCCAGAAACCAACTGTGTCCTGGGCTGCATCAGAAGGAGCGTGGGCAACACATCGAGGGAGGGGATTCTGTCCCTCTGCTCTGCTCTCCTGAGACCCCACGTGGAGTCCCACATAAAGTTCTGGTGTCCCAAACATAAGAAGGACATGGAACTGTTGGAGCAAGTCCAGAGGAGGACCACAAAATTGATAAGGGGACTGGAGCATCTCCCCTGAGAAAGTTGGGGCTGTTCAGCCTGGAGAAGAGAAAGTTGCATGGAGAACTCATAGCCCCTTCCCATATCTGAAGGGGGCCTACAGGGAAGGGACTCTTCATTAGGAACTGTAGTGACAGTACAATGAGTAATGGGTACAAATTGAAAGAGGGGAAATTTAGGTTAGCTATTAGGAAGAAATTTTTTACTATGAGGGTGGTGAGAAACTGGCACAGGTTGCCCAGGAAGGTTGTGGATGTCCCAACCCTGGCAGTGTTCAAAGTCAGTTTGGATAAGGCCTTGCACAACCTGTTCTAGTGGAAGGTGTCCCTGCCCATGGCAGGGGGGGTTGGGACTAGATGATCTTTAAGGTTCATTCCAACTCCTTAACATTCTATGATTCTATGTTGGAAATAATAATGAAATCTGATAAGCCTGTTCTCCCAATTCAGAGGAAAGCATTTAAAGGAGTTGTGAACCAAAGGTTAAAAAATGAAATGTCTGAAAATGGGATATTTATTTCCAATTAAAATAAACCAGTAGTTTTTATAAGAAACACTTCTGAATCAGTTTAGGAACTGAACAAACTTAGTTTAATCCTCGACTCAGCAGAATTATTCATTTTTTATGGTGGATGTGTTTAAACCTTTAAACTATTAGTCCTCCCATTGCTCCAAAAGAAGGGGAATGTCTAATTGTCTTCTTTTTATCTAAATTCTTATCTCTAGCACATGCTGAGACCTCTGTGCTGTCCTCTCTTCAGTGTCCCCAGATCACTGTAGTGTACTCTGAGAAATATTAGTGAAGTAGTATGCCAGAGAAAACTCTGTTAGGAAGAGCCTTTTAGATAGGCTATTACTCCCACACATATTTAAATTAATGTTTGGGGAGATGTTAAAGGTTAAAACAAAAAAAAGGTGTGGGGGAGGGGTCCTTCAGGGAATTTTTCTCTCCCTACCAACACAAAGGTTTTGGGAGTTAAAGGGCCAGGACCGAGAATAAAGGTGTGGTTGATGACTCTAGATTCCAACTTAATGGTGAGAGGGAGGTGAGGAACAGATCCCCAGCACCTGGGAGGGAGAGAGGCTTTTCCTGGTACTGGCTGCAGTTCGTTTTGGGCAGCTGCTGTGACTAGAAGCCACCGTTTGCTGAGCTGGTGAGCGCACCTCAGAGGGAGCTCCTTCTGGCTCTGCTCTTCCCCCTTTCCCCCTCCATCTCTGGGCACCCTGAGCTTCAGAGAAAGAGAGAGAGAGAGGAGGGCCACGGCTGCTTCTGGATACGCTGCAGACGTTTCCTGGGGACCGACTTCGGCTGCAAGGGGATTGCTGGGAACTACCACCACCCCCCGCAACTTCCAGCATTTCCTTCTCTGAACAAAGGACAAGGAGAGTCTGCTCTTCCCCATGGAAAAGGTTCCATCCTGCCCCCATGTGAGTCATAAGGCCGGCGCCTTTTCCTGCCTCTTGTGTCTGCCTTGCTGGGAAAGACTGAGAACTCACCTCACAGCCAGCTGAGGTGTGACACTGCCACCTGCTGTCTGTAAATATAATTGCACCAGGAGGAAACTCCTGTTTTGGGGTTGTTTTGGTGCTGGGGGAGTAGTTTGCTCTGGTCTGTTTATAGCTATATATCTATATCTATATAGTAGTTAAGAACAGTTATCCTTCTTATATACATTTCCTAATTAAAGTTCTTTTAAATTTAATAAGGGGTGAAGTGGTTATTGTGGAGGAGTCCCGTCCTCTAGTCTTGGTAAACACTTTGGTTTCCCTTAAACCAGGACAGGAGAATAAACAGATTATTTGAGCCCCCAGAGAGAGGTGGTGGGGCTTTCTTGGGCTTGTAATCATATGTTAAATATGTGCAGGCTATGGAAGAAATAAACTGAAATAAAATTACTGAACAGAACAAAACTTAGGTTTGTGTCCCAGGTCATCACTGATTGTCACATATGATCACATTTTGGCACATTTTTCTACAGTCAGGATAAACTGCTTCCTAATGATTGTGCACTTGATTTGTCAGAAAACAGGATATACCAGGCTAACAAAGAGGTTACAATCCTCTAGCCACCCAAGCATTTTCCTGCTGACTTCAATGAAATTTAGAGCCAAGACAGAAACACAGGACTGTAATAGCTTGCAATGTCTTAAAAAAGCATGGACTTACTTCAATGAAGATGCAGATGTTCAACGTCTGTCAGTGTTAAATACTGTCAGAGCCAAAGCAAGCCTTTACTAAAGCAGCTTTCTCATGTAAGTACTCAGAAATGCAACTGGAATTAATTTAGACCTGGCTTCCACATAGAAGTAAAACATGATTATTCCAGTAGGGGATGTGATTTTTGTTTTTGTCACTGCAGTTCCTCTGTACAACCCTGTTACAGTTGCATTGCTATAAATACAACTTATAGCACTATAATTTATTTCCATTCCCATAGACACATTCTAACCAGCCAAGCATTGTCCTTGCTCTTATAGTTATATTGCTTTAGCTACATGTCCATTGTTAAACTCTTGGGTGTAAACAAAGCCTCAATGATTGTGTTATTTATTTTGTTCAGCTTACACCCTCCGTGGAAAACATCCTATAGTAGATATATTTCTCAACCTTTAAGCTCAGAATAAGCTTCATACTAGAAATGGCCTTGTAAAATTTTTATTTAACAAATAATAAAGTACCATATCAGAAACTAGTGAGAGTTGTCATCTTTTACTGCTTATGAACGTAAATTTGTCCTAGTTCAGCAAGCTGGGACCAGTTTATCACTGTGTGGGTGTGACCAAAGCTGTGTATTCTACACCCTCTATGCATTTCCCATGAACTGTTAACAAAGGACCATTTGCAGCAGCTGCCCAGGGCACACCCACCCCTCAGGATGTAAGCTGGGTGTGTAAGAAGCCTGTGAGATAAGACCTGTGATAACTCCCCTCCAGGAAGTCGTCAGCACATTCACACGCAGCCTGAGGGGGTGTCTGCTAATGGGCCAGAAACAATTCCAAAAATACCCCATGACTAACAGAGTCAAATCACCCACTGTGGAACTCCCTGCCCTGGGGGAGGTACTGGGCATTCCCACCTGAAACAGAGGGTATATAATCTTGGGGTTTTGAGACATCTGGACCATTCGTCAGATCCAGAAGAGGACCAGAACCTTGACAGGACTTCGACCACCACTCTCGACCAGACTGTGACCATCATCTGCACCAACAGGTTTTTCTTTGCCTTATTTTTACTTTGGACTCAGGGGGAACCACGTTGGGCTCAGCACAGGGACTAATAAAGCCCATTGTGTTTGTGCCCCAGGGTGCTGGGTTATACTTCTGGGTTTTGTGGGTTTAAACCAATTTCTTTTTGTGTCATTGCGTTTATTGTAATATTTTTATTAAATTGTAAATCTGACTTCTAATCTCTTTTGTGTTGGGTTCATTTCTCCTGCTGGCTTACCTTTAAACTAGCACATCTTTTGGCACCCAACGTGGGGCAGGAGCGAGAGAAGTCAGAATTAGAATTTCATTTTGTGTATTTGGATACAGAAACTCCCTGATCACCATGTTGCTTGATGTATTCACATCGACGTTCTATATGAGCCTGTTCATATTTCAACATATAGGGAATAACTGGCCTATTTTGATGCTCTCTTTAAGACCAGGGAGAAAGATCAAAATTGCTTAATACACTATGTTTATGTTGTCATAACATCAGAAGCAGTGAGTTTCATTGTGAATGTTTGTTCAGTCTGGTTTGCCTGTCCTGGTTTGGGTTGCTACCTCTTGAGCCTCAATACAAATCGCACCCAGCCCTTGGGGGGAACAGGAGAGGATGGTTATTTTGACCCTTTCACCTCCTCCTCCCCCTTCAGACCTGCTACAACAGTCTTTGAGAATATTTAATTTCCTCTTGATATTAAGGACAGTGTAATGTTATTAATGTTGCTTTGTCTCCTCTACTGTATACACTATGCTTAGAGGCAGAATAGAACCCTTATAGGGAGGTTTTCTGGAGGCCTGCCCTGGGAGTGGATAATGCTGACTGGCACAGACAGTGGGAGGACATGGGATAGTATTTGGAGAGTTTCTCTCCTCCAGTGATCTGGAAATTCACCCCTGAACAACTGCAGGACCCTGCCAAAATAATAAGCTATGTGAAAGGAAGATGCTCTGACAGCTCCACAGATGGGTAGCTCACAGCAAGCTGCTGGGCCCTGGCCACTGCCTACCGGACACTGCTTGGTGTGGTACAGCACCATCAGGAGGAGGAGAAAAGGAGCAAATCCACAGGCACCATGTCCACCCAAACCACAGCTAAGCCAGAGGAAAAAAGGAATACATCAGCCAGCACCCTGTCCACGCAAACCGTAGAGGAGCCGGAAGGACAACCGAAACCGATAGCAGTCTTCCCTGTCCAGAAAAGAAAATCAAAGACCAAATCAGTTCATATAGCGAATGATGAGGAAGAGGCAAGACCTTCACATCAAGTGGAAGAAACAGAGCCAGAAATAATCACTTGGTCCCTATCCCTGGGCGAGCTATATGAGCTCCAGAGAGAGTTCACACGACAGGCAAATGAGTCCATCTTGACCTGGCTGCACCAAATCTGGGACACCGCGGGCAGTGATACAATTCTAGATGGGAGTGAAGCAAGGCAGCTGGGATCCCTGTCTCGAGTTGCGGTCATTGATCAGGGGACTGGAAAGAGGCAGGAAATTCTCAGCCTTTGGCGGCAACTGTTGTCAAGTGTGAGGGATTGATATCTTTCTAAGGAGGATCTCCACATACAGCAAGGACAGTGGAACACGGTGGAACAAGGTATCCGATGCTTAAGGGAATTAGCTGTACTGGAGTTAATCTTTTCAGAGGACAAGAGATTCCCTAAAAGTCCCTAAAAGAGGACAAGGAGAGAGTCTGCTCTTCCCCACAGATAAGGTTCCATCCTGCCTCCACATGAGTCATACTGCCTCTTGTCTCTGCTTCGCTGGGAAAAGACTAACTCACCTCATGCTCAACCAAGGTGCGACACTGCCACCTCCTGGCTGTAAATATAATTGCACCAGGAGGAAACTACTGTTTGGGGTTTTTTTGGTGCTGGGAGAGTAGTTTGCTCTGGTCTGTTTATAGCTATATATATCTATATCTATATATATAGTAGTTAAGAACAGTTATCCTTCTTATATACACTTTCTAATTAAAGTTCTTTTAAATTTAGTAAGGGGTGAAGCGGTTATTGAGGGGGAGTCCCCTCCTCTGGTCTTGGTAAACACTGGTTTCCCTTAAACTAGGACACTTAGGAAGCCCCTGGATTCTTGCAAAGGCAGAAGTAGTTCTATTCTCAGCTCTACTGCAGTGACTTGCTATATGCATCTCAGCAAGAAAAAATATACACATTTTCAAAAGGCACTCAGTAACTACGAAGTGTTCTAGTCACTGATTTCCCTTTTTTATGTGCTGAATCTCTACATTTACAATGGAAATCAGTGGGAACCACCAGCAGTTTTGAAAAATAAGACTTTATAGTTGTAATGGGGTGGGTTTTACAGTTGCTGGAAAAATGAGGCTGAGCACTGTAGAGAGTTCAGAAAACACAGAATCTTTATTAACAAGAGTGACTGGATAACAAGAACCCAAAGAGAAGGGAGAGAGAAGGAGGGAGACTAAAGCACCAAGCCCAAACATGTAAGCACCCCAGTCACCAAAGAGTTACTCACGTAAGGTTGTCTTACAAACTCAGAACACTCCCCCGAAGGCAGGGGCTACATCTTCTAGGCCTTGGCAGACAGCAGGCGTCCCTGCTGTCTTTTTGGCGAAAAAACCACCAACGCCATGAGCATGAGCCCTCTCACCCTTCCCATTGAGCCTCCTGGAGACATCTGCCTGGGGGGGGGTGAGGCCCTCACCCCCCCAGGAAGAGGTCACAGACCCTGCTGCTCACTCTCACTCTTTCTTTCTCCTTTCTCTTCCTCCTTGCTCCCCCCCGCCCCCATCAGCTCTCCTCCCAAGGCTCTTCAACCAATAGGAGGGACTCAAGTAACTTTAGTTTATGCAAAGTCTGTCTTCAAGGACCAAACTTTCACTGTATCAGCATTTGTTCCTGTCATAGGTTCACCTAGGTGGGCCTAAATTTGAGTTTTTTGAAGTTCAGCCTAGGCCTGGGGCTGTCAGCTGATCTGGGCTGGGCTAAGCCGACAGCTGACTCCTCCTAGCCAATAGTGTTTTATTCCATACCATATTACGGCATTATTTTCCAGGGAAGTAGAGTCAGTGTGTGGGAGTGGTTTAGTCAGTCACCCCACAGCATTCCTGCTGAGAGGATACACACACGGTGCAGTCCCAGGAGAGATGGGGAGGACCAGGCCCAGCACTGGCCCAGCAGTTGTTTTGGGAAGTAAAATGTTTGATGTGGGTTCTTCTCTCTCTGCTCAGGTCTGGTTTTCTGGAGACTGAGTCTTTTAAGATACTTTGGGGTTAGAATAGTGGACTTTGTGTGTGTACTAGGAAGTAAGGAACTGTTCCTTGTTGCTCTTAATTTGTGTGAGTATTTGTACTTTCTCCTAGTTGTCTCTGTCTGTAAAATATATGTAGTTTTAGCAGAGACGTGGCCTTAAGTTGGTTTTTTCCTTCCCCTCTCTTTTCCTCCCTTTCCTCGGTGTTGGGGGAAGGGAGGCTCTGACCCTGTACTTGGAGGGTTGGCATTTTTGCCAGCTCAAACCAAGACAGTTCCCTAGAACTTTGCAGGAAAAGGATAAATCTTTTCACAGGTGGCAATGGCAAAAAACACAGACCAAAATGTCAAGAGTTTTTAATTCCCAACCCAATAGTCCAGATTTAAAAAGTAATTAGGCAAAAAAATGTGTGCAGGAATGGCAGTTAGACACTTAAAAGGTTTATATTCCCTTGAAAAGCCCATCAGTACATATTCACCATTTTAGATAATTCAGTGTACTTACAAAGGTATAAAAATATCCATTATATCATGGATTTCTATAAAAATTTTGTTATTAAAAGCAGTTTGGCTACCTAGGCACATTTTATTAGGCCAGCACATAAATACCTTTGACAAATTGGTAAAATAAGATTCATTCTAAGGCACTCAAAATTGGTACATACTTTTCAAAACATGGAATGAAGTTCTGTATTTCCACCACCAGAGACTAGCTGCTGGGACTGAAGTCACTTCACAGAGGGTGGCTACAGTGTGCCAATGGATGCCCCACTTGACTCCCTACACACACCACACTCACACAGTCAGACCAGGTTTCCCATAGCAGAGTCTCAGACCTCTGGATCCTTAAAACAATTTAATAATGGCGCAGTAACACAGAGACAGCTTGAGCTTGGTGCATCCAGGAAGGCACCCAGAACCAAGGAATCCCTGGGCTTTTGTACCCTTGCAATCTATGTCCTTGATAGTCTGGGAGTTTCCTGCTCAATCATCAGCTCCTGCTGTGTCTGTGAGTGGCAGGTCACCTGGCAGACACCACAGGTCCCATGCCCTTTGTTGTGCAAAGGATTGGTGCCAATCACAGCCTCTTGCCTGGGGCTCCATCCATTTCCTGCCACCCAGAGCTCAGTCTGCAGTTCACTCTGCAGCTGCCCCATAGCTGCCTGTACTAAATATATTCCTCAATATTATAATGAAAAAACACTTTATTGAACTTAATTATGAACATATTTAATTAATTGCTAGTACAACATGAACTCAGGCAAGTGTAGGGCTCCCTGTGCCTTGCACAGATATATATTGCAAGACTACCTATCCAAGCAAAGCTATAATCTCATTTCAATCAAGTTCTCATACTACAGAAACACAGAGAACTAGACTATAACTTGTGGATTGTTATGTGAGATCCTGCATGTAAGCAGAGATGAAATGCCCATATCAGGACTTTGCAAATATATAATACATAAGACAATGTGACTTTTTTGACTTTATTGTGGGTTTGCCTATATATGTTGGACAGATGACTGACCTAGACCTTCCACTTATTTTCCTGCCTGGCAGGATGGATGACCTGATGGTTGTTGGAACATATACATTTTCAGGCTAGTGAACCAAAAGCAAATTTGCAGGTGCCAGCTTCTAAGATAAGAATGGAAATTGTCTAGAGACCTTGAGCTGGTACAGAAGTGAGAAAAGAAGCCTGCAGAAGCTCCACGGAAGAATACATCTAAAGACTCTTTCAAAGTTAAAATAAATTATATAGAAACTGCTTGGATCCAGCAATTTTGTGAAATATATATTACTTAATATTTAGCTATAGCCATGTTGCAACAGGGTGGGTTCTAAGAGATGCCGGGAAGTGAGACAAAAGCATTGTTGAGAGGTTAGCAAAATAGTATCTTTATTACCAGAAGCGGCTAAGTAACGGGAGTTTTAAGAAAAAAGAACGAGGGAGAGAGAGAGGAAGGGAGACCAAGGCAATAAGCCCAAACATGTAAGCACCCCACTCACCAAGGGGTTACTCACGCAGGTTGTCTTACTGACCCAGAACACTTGGATTCTCCAGAGAAAGAAGTAGAGACTACAGTCTCTAGGCGCTGGTTGGCTCACAGCAATAATGGGCGTCCCCGTTATTAAGAGACAAGGTCTTTTTTGTGAAGCGAGCAAGCAACCAGAGCACAAGTCATCTGCTCTTAAAATACAGTCTGCAAGTGACGTCTGACTGGGCAGGTGTGGCCAGCACTGCCCAGTCAGAGGTCTCTGGCTCCACTTTCTTGTTATGTAAGGGTCCTCCATCTGCCCATGTGCACAGGCATTGGAATTCCCCCTAAGCATGCATTTAATCACTTGGGGGTCTCCAGAAAATGGGTCTGGGGGCAGCCTTCCTCTCCCTCCTCTTCACTTTCTCCTCTAAATACTGTCAGCGAATCAGAGAAAACCAATTATCCTTAGTTTACAGAGAGCTCTGTCTTCAAGGGCAAAGCTTTCCTCTTATCAATGCATGTTACTCGTAGTTCGTTAGGAAAAGAATAAACTTTTCCCAAGTGGCCAGCCAAAACACAGACCAAAATGTCAACACTTTTAATTCCTGATACACGTGTTGTTAGATAGTTTGGATGGTGTGTGTAAGTTTTAGAATTGTGTGTAACTGTGTGGAAATATAGTCCTGTGTAAAACTCCTCTTCTAGTTAGTATATCCCCATGCAGAAGTAGATAAAGAGTGTTAATGTAAACATAGTGGGCTCTTCTGCCCTTCTTTCCATGATTCCCTAAGTAGCTGTAACCCATGACGAAGAAGACCACAAAATAAACTAACAGAAAAAGAAAACCTTAAAATTAGATGCAGTCAGTGCTTTATTTAACGATAGAGGTAGAAGCCTCTTAAAGCCTCACTAAAGGCTCACTAAGAACTATATCTGTGGAGAAACAGGTATCATGACAATGGTGACAGACATAAAACTCAGCAGTGAGATCCTGTGTTCTGGTAGGAGACACTAAGATGATATTTTCAAACTCCTGCAGATTACCACTGATAAAGCCTCACCACAGTAGCTAATACCTTAGGAGACTAAACAACTAAATAAGTGTAATACCTTTCAGTGAATATTTCTATACATAATAAAAACTGCCACGCAACTAGGACCAGTCCTCCTTGAATTCTTAGTAGATGCCAATGAATGAGAAATAATGTGTATGGCAAAGCAAATTTGAACTAAGTTGCCAGGGAGGCCTAGTACCACTCCAAACCCTCAGTTTATCCAGTCCTTCTAAAACTTAGCACCACGTCCACCAGATACTTCTTTGTTTCTTCGTGGGAGAGAAAAACAAACTTCAGATGAAAATTGCACTTTGCAATTAAAATGCTCAGTGCTGGTTTAAAGGTAAACCAATAGGAGAAATGAAGGCAAATCAAAAGAGATTACAAGTCAGAGTTACAATTTAATAAAAAGATTACAATAAATACAATGATACAAAGAAAAATTGGTTTTAGTCCACAAAAAACAGATGTATAACCCAGCACCCTGGGGCACGAACAGAATGGTGTTAGCCCCTGTAGCGGTTTGGTCTAGGTAAGTCTTAGTTTTAGTTAGGCCTAGATTAGGCCTTAATTTGAGTAGGTCTTGGTAGGTGCTACATAGATTAGGAGGAACAGGTATCACCTGACTTAAGCAACCAAAGAGATATTTCATATCAGCTGACATCAAATCAAGTATAAAAGCAAGTGTAGGGAGGTGTTTAGCTCTCTTCCTTCATGGCCACTTCTCTGAGGAGGACATGCTGTGCTGTTCTGGGAGGACTGGGGCTCACTACTGCCTTACCGCTACTTCACATCAGTTTTATCTTAGGGAAGTAAACATTTTATTTTGGGTTTTTCTCCTCTCTTGCTGGGTATCTCTTGGGAGGTGTCTTTTGGGGAGCTTTGTGTCTTCGGGGTAGTGGAATCTGCCTTATTGGGTGGCCAGCTCGAGGTGGAGTGATTGTTTATTATATCTCATTTTCTTGTTGATGTGTTATATATAATTTTGCTTTTAATTTTCTCTCTTCCGTGTAAATATAAAAACCTTGCCATTTTAAGTTTCAGTTTTTCAGGATTTTTTTTCTCTCCTTTTCCCTTGGGAGTAGGGGGTTTTGTGTCTCTGTGTCCCTGTAGTGAGTACTTGGCATTTAGCCAGGTCAACCCACTACAGCCCCTGTGCTAAGTGCCATGTGGTCCCCCTGAGTACAAAGTAAAAGGAAAGGAAAACCTGTTGGTGAGGATGATGGTCACAGTCTTTTTGAGTGGAAGTTGCAGTCCTGTTGAGGTTCGGGTCCTCCTCTGGATGCAACGAATGGTACCAGAAGTCCCAAACCCAAAGATTATATATGCTCAGGTTCAGGTGGGAATGCCCAGTACTTCCCCCCAGGGCAAGGAGTTTCACAATGGGTGATTTAACTCTGTGAGTCATGGGATATTTTTGGAATCTTTGATGGCCCATTAGCAGACATGACCCCTCAGTCTGGGTGTGAAGGTGCTAATGCCTCCCCAGAGGGGAGTTATGGCTGAATCACTAGTGTGAAGACAGAAACATTCCCATGCCTCAGAGTTCTTTAACACCCAGCTTGTAGCCTGAGGTGTCAGGTGTGCCCTGGGCAGCTGCTGCAAACGATCCATTATTAACAGTCCATCAGAAATTTCATAGAGGGTGTAGAACACACAGTTTACACCCACACAATGATAAACTGGTCCTGGATGCTGTAATTAGGACATCCTTCTTTCTTTCTCTGCCTCTCTTATAGTTAATAAAGTCAAATTATCATTTTGCATACCAACATTTGACCTCATTTGTGTTTTAATCTTGCTTTTGGGTATATTCAAACTTAAATTCCTACCCACATTCACAGATAAGAGGCACACTTTGCCTCTGTACCTAAGCAGGTTGGAACAGAGGGGAAACATAGTGACAAAGGATGAGGAAAAGGATGAGGTATGTAATGCCTTCTTTGCCTCAGTCTTTAATAGCCTGACCAATTGTTTTTGGGGTACCTAGGCCTCTGAGCTGAAAGACAGAGACAAGGAGCAAAACGAAGCCCTCAAAATCCAAGGAAAAATGGTCAGCAACCTGCTAAACCACTTAGACACACACAAGTCCACAGGGCTGGATGAGATCCGCCCAAGGGTACTGAGTGAGCTGGCAGAATTGTTCACCAAGCCACTTTCAATCACTTATTAGAAGTCCTGGCAAAACAGGGAGGTCCCAGGTGACTGGAAGTTGGCAAATGTGGCACCCCTCTACAAGAAGGGTTAGAAGGAGGATCCAGGGAACTATAGGCCTGTCAACTTGACCTCAGTCCCAGGGAAGGTCATGGAGCAGATCATCTTGAATGCCATCATATAGCACGTACAGGACAAACAGGAGATCAGGCCCCACCAACATGGTGTTTGACTGACCTGTTCTTCTATGACAAAGCTACCCACTTAGTGGATGAGGAAAAGGCTGTGTATATGTCTACCTAGACTTCAGTAAAGCTTCTGACATAATTTCCCACTGCATTCTCCTGGAGAAATGCTGCTCATGACTTGGAAGTGTGTACTCTTCACTGGGTAAAAAACTGGCTGGATGGCTAGGCCCAGAGAGTGACGGGGAATTGAGTTAAATCCAGTTCATGGTGGTGTTCCACAGGGTTCAGTACAGTGGCCAGTCTTGTTTAATATCTTCATTGATGACCTGGATGAGGGTATTGAGAGCACCCTCAGCAAGTTTGAAGACGATACCAAGTTGGGTAGGAGTGTTAATTTGCTTGAGGGTACAAAAGCTCTATAAACAGATCTGGACCAGCTGGATCAATGGGCTGAGGCCAATTTTATGAGGTTCAACAAGGCCAAGTGTCGGGTTCTGAACTTGGGTCATCAACAACCCCATGCAATGCTCCAGGTCTGGGGATGAGTGGCTGGAAAGCTGCCTGGTGGAAAAGGACCTGGGGGTGTTGGTTGGCAGCTGGCTGAACATGAGCCAGCATGTGCCCAGGTAAAGGCAGAACAAGGCCTAAAAGAGTTAACTGAGTTAGTAAAGTGCCTAGTTCTGCTAAGAGAAGAAAATTGCCCAAATTACTCAAGGCATATTCTGTCCATCTTACCAAGGTAGTTCTGTTCCACTCACTGAACCAAAGTCTATCACAAGAGACTCTTAGCCCATAAATCAAGACAACTTAGAAGTTTAAAATAGGTATGAGAGCCCAGAGCCAAGATTTTGTAGAGTTAAAGCCAAGATTTTACAAGTTTGACAGGTCATGTCATTGAACACAGAAAAGGCAGAAGTCCAACAGTGATGAAGATGCTTCGAGACCACCTGAGGGATGAAGTCAAGAGACCACTCCCCAAATTTCAAGCCAGAAGGAAAGCTTGGCCCTAGATTTCACCTAGTAATTAATATGGAAATTAGAAGGTGTAACTATGATCCCAAAACTGCATAAATGGCTTATTTTACAATGTTATGGGTTCACCTAAGTGAGCCTAAATTTGGGGTTCAGACTAAGCCTGAAGCTGTCAGCTGACTTGAGCTGGGCTGAGCTAGCAGCTGACTTCTTCTAGCTAGTAATTTTGTATTCCATACCACATTACGACATCATCTCCAGGGAAGTAGGAACCAGTGTGGGAGTGGTTAAGGCAGTCACTTCTTAGCCTTCCTCGGGGGAGGATGCACGATGCTGTCCCAGAGGAGATGGAGAGGGCCTGGCCCACCACTGGCTCTCAGGGAAGTAAAATGTGTTGCTCTAGCCCTCTGCTCGGATTTTGTTTCTCTGGGGACTGAGTCTTCTGAAGTGATTTGGGGTCCAACTGTGAATTTGTGTGTTTGCTGAGGGGTGGGGAAATTGTGTCGTGCTGTATTCTAGCTTGTGTAAGTATGTAATTTCTTCTAATTCTTTTCCTTTTCTGTAAAATACATGTGGTGTTAGTATAAATGTAGTTTGAAGGTTTCCCCCCCCCTCCTTCTTCTTCCTTTCTTTGGTGGGCAGAAAGAGGTTTTTCTCTCTGTACTTGGGGTGGTTTGGCAGTTTGCTAGCTCAAACCAAGACATACACAAACAAGCCAGGCAAGATTTTGTCCTGTATGAACTGGCTTGCCTCCAATGTTGTTAATAAATACCTTTGCTGCTAAAAGAATAAGTCTCTTAGCAGTTCTTTATTTAGAGGCATTTTTGGCTTAAAATTGGGGTTATTGGTAGAATGTGAATCCAAATAAACACCCCCATCCTGCCAGTGAAAAAGGCTGATGCTAAGGGCAATTAAAAAAATAATAGAAGAATTTCACCCAGTGGTGGCCAATCCCTATATCCTTCTAACCAGACTGATAGATGATTTAGAATGGTTTACAGTGGTTGATCTTAAAGATGCCTTTTTCTGCATCCCTGTGAATAAAGACAGTCAAGAGCTTTTGTTGGGAAGTTTCTTTCAGAAAATGGGTTTGTGAGGAATCCAAACTGCACCAACTCCAGGAGAATGGAACAGATATATCAGCTAGCAAGGACAGACACCTGCTGTTGTTCGTTGGGTGAGAGTCACTCCCTAGGAGCTTCCAATGACTCCCTGGAAGTTTTCTCATGAGAATGCCTCAGCTTTCCTGCTAGACTCCGGAGAGGTGCTTGAAAACATAGAAGATGAGATAATATAAACATGGGACTTGTGAGATATGAGTTATAACCAATTAAAGGTTTTAGCGTGGTGATGTGAAACTCTTTTTAGCCAATAAGATGTAGTTTTAACCCTAAATAAACTGTGTGCTGTGTGTAATAAAGGGTCTTCACTTTAAACCTCATAGGCTTGTTGGGTGAAGTCCTTTCTCTCCGCAGATAAATGTTTACTTTAAGCTTTTTGCTTTTGAATGGGAAAACCCTGAAACAGGGAGAAGAACTCAACTCACCTGCGCTCTCCTACCCCAGGGTTTCAAAAATAGTCCAACTATATTTGAAAATCAGCTGGCAAAAGAACTAGAGGACTAGAGAAAACCAGAACCAGAAGGAGTTCTTTTGCAATATGTGGATGATATCCTAATTGCTGCCAGCGATCGTGACAAGTGCATCCAGCTCACTGTAAGTTTGTTAAACTTTTTGGGACTCAGTGGGTATAGAGTCTCAAAAGAAAAAGCACAAATTGCAAAGGAAACAGTGGTGTATTTGGGGCTCGAAATCTTCCGTGGACATCAGCGACTCAGCACAGAACAGAAGGAAACCATCTGTCATCTTCCAGAGCCCCACACTGTGCTAGAAATGCAGGCTTTCCTGCAAAGGGTAGATTGGTGTCACTTGTGGATGCCTGACTAAGGGTTACTAGTTAAACCTCTTAATGGACCATTAAAAGCAGCCAATAAAAGGATCATGGAAGGGACAGACCATACGAAGGCTGCATTTAAATAACTGAACCATTCTCTCATGTCAGCTCCAGCATTGGGACTGCCAGATTTAACTAAGCCTTTCAAGTTGTTCACATATGAGAGACTGAATGTTGCTCTGTGGGTGCTGTCACAGTCCCTTGGGAAGCAGTGAAGGGCTATGGCCTACTCTTCAAAACAGCTAGACAATGTTAGCCAAGGGTGGCCTGGGTGTTTGAAAGCTGTAGCAGCTACTGTTATATTGATCCAAGAAGCCCAATAATTTACCATTGGACAGCGCATTGTCATGTATGTACCCCATGCAGTCCTAACAGTAATTGAGCAGAAAAGGAGTCACTGGTTGTCCCCAGTGTTGGGATTCATACATTTTCAGGCTAGCAAAACAAAGAAAAGATTGCAGGTCCCAGCTTCTAAGATAAGAATGGAATTTGCCTAGAGACCTTGAGCTGGTGCAGAAGCAAGTGTGCTGGTTTAAAGGTAAACTGGCAGGAGAAATGAACACAGGTCAAGAGAGATTATAAGTCAGAGTTACAATTTAATAAAAATATTAGAATANAATGCAATGGCACAAAGAGAAATTGGTTTTAACCCACAAAACACAGAAGTATAACCCAGCACCCTGGGGCACAAACACAAAGGGGTTAGCCCCTGTGCTGAGACCCATGCGGTTCCCCCGAGTCCAAAATAAAAGGAAGGGAAAAACCTGTTGGTGCAGATGATGGCCGCAGTCTGGTCGAGAGTGGTGGTCGCAGTGCTGTCGAGGTTCTGGTCCTCCTCTACTACTACTACCACTATGACCTATGAGGATCTGTCTGTGAATCTATCTTGAATAAACTCTCTAAGTTATGAGCCTTCTGATCATGCCTTCTGATGTCTGCTGTGCCTGAGCTCTTCTGACCGTCAATCCACATTTTGTAAAGAAATGAAAAAATTATTAGAGCCGATATTACCTGCCCAGATGTGCCCACCCAGATTTGCTGCCGCTGCTGGTGAATGTCAATTTCCTCACAATAGATCCAGAGGAGGGTGGCAACAGTGACATAGGATCCCCCCCCCCCGCCCTCTGGGTTTTGGAGGTCTGATTTGGTCTTTTTTTTTTTTAAGAAAAAAGAAAAGGTGGGGGAAGCCAACCCGACTGCTCACATCGCCAACAGCGGTGATCGCCGCGCAGCAGCAGCATGGAGAGCCGCCAGCGGCGCCCGCACCCAGTCCCTGGCGGCGCGGCGGGGCCGACGCTGCTGCAGCGACGCCGAGCCACAGACCCTCTCCTCAATCCTGGCCCATCACGTATGACCCCCGCCGGCTCTTCGGGCGGAGGCGGCGCGAGAGAAAGAAGAGGCGGATGCACAGAGCTGTGCGGGCAGCCCTTGAGGTGGTGGCTCAACGGCCCCAGCCCCGCCGCAGGCCCTCGCCTCCTTCCCCTGCCCCGGCCTCGGCCATAGGCTTTAGCCTCCTCCCGAGCAGCGGGGAAATGCAAATGAAAAGTGCTTCAGGCGGCGAGACAGTTCCCAGCCTGGCATAAGGGAGGAAGCGGGAAGCGCTGTGCCGCGCAAGGCCGGTGGCAGCGGGACACGGGAGGGGTGCACTTCCCGAACGGCCGGGGCCCCGTGGGGCCCGGCATCAGGGGCCACTTGCCCCTTCTCCCGAGGGAGACGCCTCTGGTTCCCAGTGGGGCAGGAGCTTCGGGCTCCCTGCGGCTCTCTACGCCACGGCTCCCCTTCTGCCCGTGTCCGCAAAACCAAATATTTTTCATCAGTCAAAGAACAAAGGGACTAATTAAAAAATAAATGAGCGTGAACACAGGGGAAACAGATTTGATTAAAAAGATTCAAAAGAATTTTCATTAAATTTCTTTTTTATGTCTTCACCCAGCTCTAAACAGATCTCATGGGTTATTCATTAATGACTCAAGTAGTTTTAGTGTTTTTTTTCTTAAGGGGGAGGAAAGGATAAGGATAGGAAATGGTAAGGATAAAAAGGAATAAGGGAGACCTTCCCATTGAGTCACAAGGTTCAGAGTTGACCTCCCTGCCAAACTTAGCCCCAGAATTGACCAACAGTTTAGGCCTGAATGTTTAACAGCACTTAATCGATAGCTTACGTTATCCAATTTAACAAAGGATTCATATATAATTTGCTATAAGCAAAACAGTAACTCACAGGCCTAAGTTATTTACAAATCTAACATACTTAAGAATCTGGGAGAACAACCTTCATAGCACATTTGCAATGGCATATTCACATTTTCATGCACACAGAGCTAAAGAGTATGTACGAGGCATGTACCTGTGAAAAATTCCCCTCAAGTTCAGTGAAGTACTCACTTTGGATGCCTTTGCATCTTGTATTGGGTAAGGCTAAGATGGAGTTCATTTTCCCATAGCAGCCCTCACAGTGCTGGGCTCTGCACTGGGAGCTAGAAAGATGTTGAGAACCCACCATTGTTTTGGCTACTGCTGAGCAGCAGTGGCACAGCATCATCACTGTCTCTCAACATTCCCCCCTTATGCCAAAAAGGGCATGGAACCAAAAGAACTGCTTAGAGACAATTTATCTTTAAGCAGCAAAGGTATTTATTTTCCAATGTTGGGGGCTAGCCAGTTCACACTGGACAACTAGTTCCAAAGTTTCAGTGAAAAGCGGGGTAATTTATACAGTCTTCATACAAAGTTACAATATCTTAACATACATATTCATATAATTTCGACATCTACTCATCATATTCATAATAGTCACAGTTTAGGTTGAGCCTGAGGCAGTCTCTTCTTGGACCTTCTTTTTGGCAGGGTTTTCTGGGGGTTGTTTCGGCCTTCTGCCTCACTTTTGGGGTCTTTTGCTTCTCTTCCTTGCTTTGAACTTGACTTAGGTGCTAACGCTTGTAAAACTTTTGACTCATGCCTTCCCTATCTTCTGTGAATGTCAACCTTATCTTAAATTTATGATTAATGGGGTGCTTGGAGTACATTCTTAACATCATTCATTTAGTCAGAAGGACAGAACAAGTTATCAAAGGTTCACACCTTGTTATTTTCTCTTTGCTTGTGAGTGCACAAACTTTCACTTGGCTTTAGTAAACTGCCTTATCTAAGCCTACGAGTAATTTTCCATCTTATTCTCTCTCCCCTGTCTGACTGGGAAGGGGAGTGGTAGAGCAGCTTGATGGGCACCTGGTGTCCAGGCAAGGTCAACCCATGACAGTCTTTTTGGCACCATATGTGGGTTGATACAAAGGCAGTTGTATATGGAGTTGTAGTGGGTTAACCTTGGCTGAATGCCAAGTGCCCACTAAGACACTGCGCTAGTTGAAAGGTAAACCATTAGGAGAAAAAAACCTGACTCAAGAGAGATTACAATTCAGAGTTACAATTTACTAAAAAGATTGCAATAAATACAATGATACAGAGAAAAAAATTTATTTTAACCCACAAAACCAGATGTATAACCCATCACCCTGGGGCACAAACAGAATGGTGTTTGTCAGCCCCTGTGCTGAGTGCCATGTGGTCCCCCTGAACACAAAGTAAAAGGAAAGGAAAACCAGTTGGTGAGGATGATGGTCACAGTCTGGTCCAGAGTGGCAGTCTCAGTCCTGTTTAGGTTCTGGTCCTCCTCTGAATCTGATGAGTGTTCCCCAAATCCCCAAACCCCAAAGATTATATATGTTTAGGTTCAGGTGGGAATGCTCGGTACATCCCCCCAGGGCAAGGAGCTTCACAATGGGTGATTTAACTCTGTGAGTCATGGGATATTTTTGGAATCTTTGATGGCCCATTAGAAGACATGACTCCTCAGGCTGGGTGTGAAGGTGCTAGTGCCTCCCCAGAGGGGAGTTATCACACCTGAGTCTTTGGTGTGAAAACAAAAACACTCCCCTATCTCACAGGGTCCTTTAACACCTAGCTTGTAGCCTGAGGCGTCAGGGGTGTCCTGAGCAGCTGCTGCAAATGATCCATTATTAACTGTTTGTTAGAAATGACACAGAGGGTGTAGATTACACAGTTTTGTTTACATCCACACAGTGATAAAATGGTCCCGGCCACTGTAACTATCACTTCTCTTCCCAGCTGAATAGAGTAGAGAGAATAAGATGGAAAACAACAAGTAGGTTGAGATAAGGCAGTTTACTAAAGCAAACAAAGTGAAAGTTTGCACATGCACAAGTGAAGTGGAAAATAACAAGATTTATTCTCTACTTTTGATCAGTAAGTGATGTCCGGCCACATCCCAGGAAGCAGGGCTTCAGCAATGCATAATGGTTTTTCAGCTGGCAGCCACTGGTGTGGGGTGATAGCCCTGATATGAGTTGAGGGAAACGCCTCAACTCCCTGGAGGGATACTTGCAGGAACCATTGTCAGGGGACAAAGAGACTCCAGTGTCTCCCTGAAAGTGCTTAAGTCATATTGATGGAGTTACCTAAGAACAAGAATGGAGTGTTATGGAAATGACATCGCCCTTCTTCTTCGCCACACTCTGTGACACCCTACAGAGACGCAAGGAGCCACCCCTCAGGCATCTGTCTATCACCCCCAAAATATTGACTATAATCACTCAACCTACCTAAAGGAAAAAAAGAGTATAAAAAGAGATTAGGCATGAGCAAAAACTGGGGGGAAATAATCATCGTCTCTGTGGGGGCAGCTGAGAGCAGCTGCCCTGTCTCCTCCCACCTCTTCGGACAATGTTGTCTTTTCTTCTCGAGACTGATTCTGAGTGCGTTCTCAAAGGAAGCAGCAGCATCATGAATGGTGTGTCTCCATGAATCCCGATTGGAGGCCAGAGTGGACCGTTGGTGGCAGTCAATATGGCCAAGGCTGAGGTGCTGTTTCAGAGAGTCCTTGTATCTCTTCTTCGGGGCTCCTCTCTTGCAGCAGCCGGTGGCGAGTTCACCATAGAGCACAATCTTCGGAAGGCGGTGATCCTCCAT
>CM031078.1:2691398-2705353 GCA_013398505.2 Rhegmatorhina hoffmannsi
GGCTGGTGGATTTTCTTCATCAGCCCATTTCTGACATGACATTCTCCAAGCCATGTATTGAGAATGCATTGCTACATGGTGGTACCACCTCTGGGATGAAATATTTAAGCAGGGGAAAAATCCCCTGCACAACAGCAACTGCAGCCAGAGAGATTAGTGAGAATGTGGTAGAAACAACTCTGCAGACACCAAGGTCAGTGAAGAAGGAGAGGCAGGAGGTGTTTCAGGTGCCAGAGCAGAGATTCCCCTGCAGCCTGCGGTGAAGACCATGGCTGTGCCCCCGCAGCCCACGGCAGTTAATGGTGGACCCGAGATCCACCTGCAGCCTGTGAAGGAACTCACACTGGAGCAGGTGGATACCGGAAGAAATCTTTGACCCAGCAGGAAACCTGTGCTGCAGCAGGCTCCTGGCAGCACCTGTGGAGAGAAGCTCAAGCTGGAGCAGGACTTGTGAATCTGCAGAGTAGCCATGGTGGAGCAGGCAGTTCTTGAAGGACTGCACCCTGTGGAAGGGACCCATGCTGGAGCAGGGGAAGTGTGAGGAGTCTTTTTTCTGAGGAGGAAGGAGCAGCAGAAACTATATAATTAACTGACCACAACCCCCATTTCCTGTCCTCCTGTGCCACTAGGGGAGGAGATAGAGAAAATTGTAAGTAAAGTTAAGCCTGGGAAGAAGGGGGAGGGGGGGAGAGATGTTTTTAAGATTTGTTTTAATTTCTCATTATCCTGCTCTGATTTGATTTGTAATAAATTAAACTAATTTCCCCAAGTCGAGTCTGTTTTGCCCAAGATAGTAATTGGTGAGTGATTTCTCCCTGCCCTTATCTCAATCTACGAGCCTTTTGTTAGATTTTCTCTCCTCTGCCCAGCTGAGGAGAGGGAGTGATAGAGAGGCTTTGGTGGGCATCCAGCCAAGGTCAACTGACTACATTTCTTTACTGCTGGTTCTGTTCAACTAGGTGCTTGACATTGGAGAAATATGGTAGGACCAATAGTTTAAAGCTCCTTTAAGGATCATTTAAAACACAAATCTGCTGAGTACAAAACAGGCATAACCTTTGCACCTGCAGGGTGCACTCAGACTGCACTAGAACTTGTAATTGTGCAGAAACAGGATTTCTGTCTCATCTAAGTATTAAACAGGTGTTCTGACATAGAACTTTATGCAGTGCATTCCAGTATTTCTTTTGAACTGGGTGTAGATGGAAAGGTAATATGTTATCAATCCACTTGTTTTAGAAACTAAAAAGGGTTCATTACTGTTATGATTTTTATTAAGAGTTAGAATCATGATGGTACTCCATTAAAAAAAACCCAACACCCTCCATGTCTTTGTCTAAACCATAATGTCACATGTTGATATATTATTTGGTAATAAGGTAAAAAGGCCAAAATAATTCATTGTACCAGTCTCTGAAAGCTAAATTTGCTTCTTAAAAGCACTTATTACAGTCAAATAGGAAGAATCTTGTGTAATTTTAAACTCTTGAAGGGTGGGGATTTTTACTTAAACCACAAATCAGATAAAATTGTGTGTTTTCTTTGATGAAATATTTATATTTTTAGAGACATTTTATATACTTTTTTAATGTTTTCTTTGATGTTCCTATGCATTTTTTAAAGCTGGCTTCATTCAAACTCTGCATTGAAAAGGGACTTTTGAAAGCTGAAGTCTTTTGTGGTAAGGCTTTTAATTACTTTTTCCACATGAAACCAGTACCTTCTGGATTTCATTTAGGGTTTTTTTCTGTCTTTCCTTTCCTCCACTTTCTCTGTCAGCTTGGAACTTTTTAATACTCCTTTGGCCTTTGAAAATTTAAAACATTAAAGGACTGAAAATAAAGCTACTCAAACCAGCTCAAAATATACTGGATATTTGTGGTGGGTTGACCTTGACTGGATGCCAGGTGTCCACCAAAGCTGCTCTATCACTCCCTTTCCTCAGCTGGACAGGGAAGAGAAACTATAATGAAAGGCCATTGTTTGAGATGAGGACTGGGAGATCACTCACTAATTACCATCACAGGCAAAAAAGACTTGGCTCGGGGAATTTAGTTTAATTTATTACCAATCAAATCATAGTAGGGTAATAAGAAATAAAACCAAATCTTATAAAACCTTCCCCCCCCCCCCCTTCCCTTCTTCCCAGGCTCCACTTCATTCCCAGTTTTCTCTACCTCCTCTCCCTGAATGGTGCAGGGGGATGGAGAATGAAAGTTGTAGTCAGTTTATCATATGTTGTTTCTGCCTCTCCTTCCTCCCATGGGTTGCAGTTCTTCACAAACTGCTCCAGCGTGGGTCCCTTCCACAGGGTGTAGTCCTTTAGGAACAGCCTGCTCCAGTGTGAGTCCCCCGTGGGGGTCACAAGTCCTGCCAGCAAACCTGCTCCTGTGTGGGCTCCTCTCTTCATAGGTCCTGTCAGGACCCTGCTCCAGCACGGGCTTCCCACTGGGTCACAGCCTCCTTCAAGCATGCACCTGCTCTGGCATGGGAGTCCTCTATGGGCTGCAAGTGGGTTTCTGCTCCACTGTTGACCTCCATGGGCTGCAGGGTCACAGCTGTTTCACCATGGTCTTCACCACAGGCTGCAGGGGAATCTCTGCTCTGGTGCCTGGAACACCTCCTGCCTCTCCTTCTCCACTGACCTTGGTGTCTGCAGAGTTGTTTCTCTCACATATTTTCACTCCTCTCTTCTGGCTGCTGTGTGCAGCAGTTTTTTTCCCCCTTCTTAAATATGTTATTCCAGAGTTGCTACCACAGTCGCTGATTGGCTTGGCCTTGGCCAGCAGCAGGTCTGTCTTGGAGCTGGATGGCATTGGCTCTGTCAGACACAGGGGAAGCTTCTAGCACAGGTTGGAAAGATTTTTGACCTTCCTGTGAGGACCACACTTAAGCCAGGGAGAACTTATTAGCTATAAGCGTCTCCAGAAAATCAGAGTCTTATGAACCCAACACTGCCTGTCGAACACTGGACAGCACACAGGTTGGAAAGAGCTCTGACCTCTGCGATGAAACCACACTTAATAGCAAGAAAAGAACTTTCTCCACAACAGCTTCCAAAATAACATTTATTAATACAAGTATGTGACAGTTATTCTGGGTTTTGCGTTGCCGGTGATAACATTTAGCTGCATGATTGTATTTAATTGATGACAAAAGACCCCAAAAGAAACCAGCACAAAACACATTCTACAGAGACAAGCACACCAAACTTAAGTTTCAATACAGCAGTGTATCCCACTCCCACAACAGACAGAAACTAACAAGAGAAAACTGCTAACCAGAAACACAACAACCTAGAACACAAATGTAGACACACACACACACACACACACACCCCTAGGTAACACGGGGCAACAAAATGACTTGCACACCCCTTTATCTGTAACACAAAGCAAAAAGAAAGAAGAGAGCTGCTTCTCATCAACACACATGTTGAAAAGGAACTGCACGCTGCAAAGGAACACAACAACTAATATAAAATAAGGTATATACCTAGTAAGTTGCGAAATGTAAGGCAAGTTATTATTAGTATTAAAGTAGCAAAATACAGTTAGCAAATAAGGTGTTTATGGAGTAAAGATCAAAGTAGCTGTAAAGTAGAAGCATAAGAGAGGATAGAATGTATAAAATAATAAGCGTTGTAAGAGAGTAAAGTATAAGATATAAAATATAAAGTATAGAGAAAGTATAGAGAGCACATGGTTTTTCACTCCTACATTGTCCAAAGAGATAAGAAGAGACAGGGCAGCTGCTCTCAGCTACCCCCGCAGAGACGGTGATGATTTCTCCACAGTTTTTGCTCGTGTCCAATCTCTTTTTATACTCTTTTTTTCCTTTAGGTAGTTTGGGTGGCTCTAGTCAATACTTGGTCTTGGGGTGATAGACAGCATAGGCCTGAAAGGGCTCCCTGTATTTGTAGAAGATATGGCAAAGGAGGGCCATGTCATCTCCACAACACTCCATCCTTTGTTAATCTTATCAGTCTGGCTTTAGCACTTTTGGAAAGCCACTGGCATATCTTTGTCCTCTGACAATGGCTCTGGGAGGCATTTCCCTCAACTTATCAAGACCTTTTCAGGGCTGTCACCCCACAGATGTCTGCAAGGGAGGACAAAGCATTCAGGTAGTTTCTAAACTACGTTCAGGATGTTTCTAAGAATCCTATTTGTCCCTTTTTGGATGCTCATCATCTTTTGTGGTCTTTCTGCCGAGCTTTCTGTGTGCTGTTCTTGGATACCATATGAGTCAGCAGTGTGTGTGGTGTTTTACCCATCTGACAAATAAGACTGCAGCAATAATATTTTTAATATTCTTCATTGAGATTTGCTCTATTAAGAGAACTGCTTTCTTAAGTTACACCGGAATTAATTTATGTTACCCAGTAGGTATTTTTTAATTTCTGTAATTTACTAGCTAGAACAGGCAGTAAAAAACAGTTTTCCATAAATGCATCTCAAGCAGATGGTACAACTGTCTGGATGTAATGAAACAGATGCCATATACAGAAGCCTTTTCTATATAAAATGAAATCATGGCTATTCCACATTCTAATGTAAGTTTTCTGTGTGTCCTGCATTGCTGTGTTGAACTACATGACAATTGGATTGTATGATTTCTTTCACCTTGAGAAAGGAATGAAAATTAGATTGTTCATCTGAAGCTATCCCAATAAGAGGAAATATACATAAATATGCTTTGGAGAGGATTTGATGGTATAAAAGTAGTGATATAGTTGAGATGCAGGTTGAATTGTTGAACCTACTTTTAAGGTCAGGGTTAATGCCTGAATAAGTGTATTCAGTAATGTTTCTCCAGTGTTTAAATGGTCTCATTAAGTCATTCCTTAAGCATGACAGTTATTTCTCAGCAGGATAGCAAATTAAGTTTTTTCACTAAACACCTTTGCTGGTTTTGACTGAGACAGTTCACTTTCTTCACAGTAGCTAGTATGGAGCTGTGTTTTGGATTTGTGCAGAAAAAAAGTGTTGATAATTTAGAGAAGTTTTTGTTACTGCTGAGCATAGCTTGCACAGTGTCAAGGCCTTTTTTGCTTCTAATACCACCCCACCAACGAGTAGGCTGGGGGATTCACAAGAATCTAAGACGGGACACAACTGGGAAAACTGACCAAAGGGGAATATTCCATACTATATGATGTCATGCTCAGCATGTAAAGCTGGGGAAAGAAGAAGGAAGAGAGAGGGATGCTCAGAGTTATGGCATTTTGTCTCCCAAAGTAACTTACATGCAATGGAGCTCTGCTTTCCTAGAGATGACTGAACACCTGCCTTCCAATTGGAATTGGTGAATGAATTCCTTGTTTTGCTGCATGCCCAGCTATTGTTTTCCCTATTAAATTGTCTTCATCTCAGCCCATGAGTTTTCTCACTTTTACTCTTCCAATTCTCTCCCCCACTGCACCAGCAGACAGTGAACGAGTGGCAGTGCTTAGTTACTGGATGGGGTTTAGCCATAACAACCTGTTTTGCCTGTGCTGGATTTGGTGATTAGATCTCTTTTATCATGTTAGGGTTGTGTGTGTGTGTGGTGGCTTGGGGTTATTTCAGCTTCAGAGTTTTAGAGAATTGTAATACAATGTTTATTAAAATAAGTATGCTAAGTGACTGGAACCAAACAGAAAACAGTGTCATAATTTTAGGCTTTACAGTTGATGATATTGTGCAAAATACAAAACATTCCTTTTATAAGCTACGTGTAAAGAAGAAACAGTATCTTTTCTTTATGAAGAGCAAAAATGTAATGCATACTCTTACCATTTATCTCAGAAAATGGAGTTCATAGATACTTGTTATGCTGAATAAAATGTGCTTAACCAGAACTATATTACACCCAAAATTCAGACATCTATATTTATCACCATCTCCTAATTATGTCTCAGTGCATCAGCAGATGAATGTAATGAGTAACAAGAATAAGTCTTCTCTGTTATATGTTACTGGTGCCAGAACTGTTGTAGTTCATAAATAAAATCAGCAACTGAGGAAAGCATTTTTTTCTACACTGTTTAGAAATTTTTCTTCAGCATAACCAATTATAGAATAATGGAAAGGCTTATTTACTTCAAAATGTTTTTTCTGTTTTGTTGGAGTCTTGCTATTTTGAGTGTTAGTCTGTGCTATATTTCATGCTTTTACAGCATCTTGCTATTCAGCAGCCCAATGCTGTTAGAGGCCAATGGGTAGGACTGAAATATTAATATATTAGACTTTGAAGTGAAGAAGAGTGCTGGAAAAGTGTTTAAAGCTTTTATCCAAAGACTATTTCACAGAATCACAGAATATGCTGAGGTGGAAGGGACCCACAAGGATCGAGTCCAACCCTTAGCCCTGCACAGGGCCACCCCCAAGAGTCACACCATATGCCCGAGAGTATTGTTCAAACCCTTCTTGAACTCTGTCAGGCTTGGTGCTGTGACCACTTCCCTGGGGAGCCTGTTCCAGCACCCAGCCACCTTCTGGGTTGTCTTGAGTTGAGCTGGCAAAATGCCAACTGCCCAAGTAGAGAGGAAAAAAGTGTTCCTCCCCCTGCAACCAGACAAGAGAAAAAGGAGAGGAAAAAGACCCTCCAAACTAGATTTATGCTGAAACTAACTATATGTATTTATACAGAAAAGAGAAAATTAAGAGAAAACTACAATATAACACACACTTACACAAGTTATATATAACAAGAAATAACAGGTGATAGCTGTCTCCCAATCCACATAGATTCTCAGAGCCTGCCTAGTTAAAACCACTACATGGGTGAAGAACCTTTTTCTAATATCCAACCTAAACCTCCCCTGACACAACTTCAGGCTATTCCCTTGGGTCCTATCACTGGTCACCAGAGAAAAGAGATTGGTGCCTTCCCTTCCACTTCCCCTCGTGAGGAAGCTGTAGACCGCAATGAGGTCTCCCCTCAGTCTCCTCCTCTCCAGGCTGAACAGACCAAGTGACCTCGGCCACTCCTCATAGGGCTTCCCCTCAAGGCCCTTCACCATCTTCATTGCCCTCCTTTGGATGCTCTCTAATAGCTTAGTGTCTGCACACAGTATCTGAGATGAGGCTGCCGGTGCAGAGCAGGACAATCACCTCCCTCTACCGGTTGACGATGCTGTGTCTGATGCCCCCCAGAGCACGGTTGGCCCTTCTGGTTGCCAGGACACACTGCTGACTCATATTCAACTTGCCATTGACCAGCACCCCCAGGTCCCTTTCTGTGACACTGCTTTCCAGTATCTCGTTCCCCAGTCTGTCCATACATCCAGGTTTGCCCCATCCTTGGTGCACAATCTGGCACTCCCCCTTCTTAAACTTCATATGGTTGGTGATTGCCCAGTCCTCTAATTTGTCAAGTTCTCTCTGCAGGACCTCTGTCCTTGAGGGAGTTCACAATTTCTCCCAATTTTGTATTGTCAGCAAACTCACTTCGTATCCCTTCCAGTCCTGTGTCCAAGTAAGTTATGAAGATGATGAAAACTAGGCCTAAGATGGAGCCCTGCAGAACCCCACTAGTGACCAGTCACCAGTCTGATGTTACTCCATTCACTATTACCCTCTGTGCCTGACCCATCAGCCAGTTGCCACCCACTGCGTGATGTGTTTATCCAGCTGTGTGCTGAACATTTTGTCTGGAAGGATACCATGACAGATGGTATGAAAAGCTTTGCTGAAATCCAAAAAGATGACATCAACTGGCTTCCATTGATTTGAATGTAGACCTCTTCTTTCCCTCCCACTGAATGCTGAACTGTGTCACTATCCACTGCCTCAGCCTCTGCATCCCTTGCCCTATTTGCGCACTCATAAGGAGCAGTCCCAGAATAGCCTAACATTTGATTTACTGTGCAGAGTCATGAGGCGATTTCTCGAAATCACAGAATCACAGACTATTCTGAGTTGGAAGGGACCCACAAGGATCATCAAGTCCAACTCTTAAGTCAATGGCCCACATAGGGGATTGAACCCATGACCTTGTCATTATTACAATCAAGTTTTAACCAACTGAGCTAATCATGTAAAGCAGCAGTACCATGTCTAGCACATGCTGCCTTTGATTATCATGAGGTGAAAAATCCTTTTGGAACTATGTCCTCTTTGTGTAAATAATACATAGGGGGCTGTAAGGATCCTTCCATCTTCAATCCTTGTCTCTGTCAGCATCTCATGTGGCCATAAGAAAGTCAATTTTGCCATAAGTGTTGAATATGCTTGTTAAATTTAAATAATTCAATCTAAATATCCTGTAATAATGCCTTAATTTATTTTACTTGCTTTACATACTTAGTGCAGCATATGCTAGCTATTGAAATTGATGTACTTATTGACAGCTAAGAACCTAAATATAGATCTGGGATTAGATCCTACAATATTTAAATTCACATTATTTTTTTTTACTTTAAAGCTATAAAACTTTAAACAAATAAATTGGAATATGATAATTGTCTCTTATCCCCCTCTTTTCACCTCTGTGCAAAACAAAGTTGTTTCCTCCCCTTATAATTTTATTGTACCAAAGTGTTCATGGTACTAGTTTGGGGTTGCTGCAAAACCTGTATGATTGTAGAAGTGAATGCTGGAATCATGTATTTTTGGCTCAGTGCCTTGTGCCACTATGCAGAATACAGAAATACATGCTCTGCATATTACAGGAGCTGGTTCAGCTCTCGTAAATGAGTCCTAATTGTGGAACTTGCAGGAATATGCATAATCAATTTGTAATAAATAAATGTTAATTCTTTCTCTCATCATCTTCCTTTTTTTGTCTTCCCTTTCTCCCTCCTCTATTTAACACACTTCCTTTTTAACTTTCCACTATCACATTTTTAATTACATGAAAAAAAAGGATAGATTTTGCAAATGAATAGAAATCAGATGTAACTGTTAGGAATTGAAAACTCCTTTTCATCATCTTCCAGCACTTTTAACTGAAGACTGTAAGCCAGAAATAGATTTTTGCCTGATAGATGGACAATGGTAGTACAATGAATGTACTGAGAAAATTCCTCTTTTTACCTGTACCATCTGCCTAACACAGGTAGAAAAAGTGACTCAGCTAACCGGTATTTTCCTCTCCCCCATTTATATTTCCAGTGTTGGTGCGCAATATGTATTGATAGTGTATGTGACTTCCATACAGATAGTACACTCACACAAATGTAAACTTTACTACATAGGTAGGTCAGTTCAGTTGGATGTGGGGTAGGATCTACAGGGTAAGCACAATAAGCTGATTCTTGCTAGGAAAAACATTCAGTTTGATCACCCAATTTCTATATATTTAATTTGCACTTACTTGGTTACTGTTTTTAAAATCAACACCCCACTACCAGCCCAGACCAGCTGTCTGTGATTGATCTATGTGAACTGTATGCAGTTAACAGGAAGGGATAGTTTACCCCAGAGCTCTTTCTCACATAGGACCCCTTTGATTTTTATGATCATCTGTTGTGAGTTAGTCTTTGTAGTTAAGAAGTACTCATCCTGGACCCTCAGTACCTGCATTTCAGATTAGAAGAGAAAGAATGGTTAAATGCTCTTGTACTATTTTTCTCAAAACAGTAAAGATGAAATATGTAATTAAATCACAGAATCACAGTTGTAACTAAAAATGTGAGGGCTCTTGCCATGTATTCACTCTGCAGTCAGAGTCCCTCTTGAAATGTGTCCCTTCAAGCATGCTTCTAGTGGAAGCCTCAGGTGAAAACCTTTTTGTTAAACTAATTTGAATGAATATTTGAAGAAATCTTTAAACTTTTAGTACAAGTTGAACTAGATTTGGCCCATATCTTTTTTTTCTCCCCAAGGGCATTCATGATTCAATGTTAATTATGAGTTCAGTGGTTGTCATCTTAATCAAGTTGACAAGCACTTGCTCAAAATAATACCAGATTATTCACATAACAATTCATGAAGATGAATGCTTTCAATATTTGTAATTAAAGAAATTTTTGAACAAACTAGATAAAATTATAACAGTCCTAATTTATCTGTATTAAATAATTTTATGTTGTCAGTTGTGTTTCACTACTGTAGTAAAAAATTCAACATCTCAGATGATATCAGTTAAAAGCATAGAGAATGCATGCCTTCAACTCTCTGTGCTATTTGATAAAAACAACAATAAACTTAGAACCTAATTCCTGTTCAATTTTTTTTTAAAAAGCTACATTAATGCATATGACATTACATATCGTTATCATCAAATATTATAATGTGCATAATTTGAAGAATTTAAAGAGTTATGAAAAAATGTTCTAGAAATGAGAAGGAAAAATAATTGATTATAAATTATGGTGTAAATAATCAGGACAATTTTTAAATTTATTTTTATGCTGTTCAGCAGTCCTATGCACTAAAAGGCTTTTTGCTTCTCCTGTACTAAACCTAAAGAAAGTAAGTGTAGTGAGTTGGTTGGGTTTTGCTTTTGGTTTTGTTTAGGGTTTTTATTGTTTCTTTGTTTGCTTAAAGTTATTTTGGGGTTTTTTTTAGTGCGAACTAAAAAGAGGGAGAAGAGGGTGAAGGGTATAATTAGAAGTCTCAGGAGTTTGAGGCTTATATTATACAATAATGAAACTTTGTATAGTTGCATCTCTATATAGTGTTGTCCCACCAGTGGAGTGCTGATTATTTGATTGCTGTTCAGTATGCATGTGGGTAATAAGGTTAACTTTATCCTCATACTGATTTTCAGGTAAATAGCAGAGTCTATATACTTCTAAAGCAAAATTTAAATTAGTCTGTGATTCTCCATAATGCCAAAAATAAATGGAATATATATGAGGAAGTATAAGGGTTTGAATTATGAGGGTTTGAAACTGCAGGCAGTTTTTGGCCTAAACAAAGTGGTGCCTCCTTGAACGACTGGGAAAGAGCAAGAGATAATTAAGACTGTGAGAAAACTGGCAATATAACTAAAACAAAATGAGATAAGGGAGGACATGAGAGGAGCAAACTGTGGGAATGGAATGTGTGTTGATAATTTCTCATGAAACTAAAATTACATCTGGAGAGTGAGTAATATCCAGTTAGAAGTTGTAACAAAGTATATGGACACTGTCATAAACCTATGGGAAGGTGGCCATGGGAGGGATTAAGAATATACAAAGAGTAACTTGTAATTTGAAGGATCTTTCATCTTTCCTATTCCTTTTCCTCCTATTTATTTTCTTTTGAATGTGTTACATGTAGTTTAATAATATTAGTTTTGCGTGTGACATCTGTGGCCTGTGCTCCTTTGTCTGCCACAATGACCTACGACAAATGGTGCCCCTTCTGTGAGGTGATTTGCGACTTAACGAGAGGACTTTATGGATTTATAGCCTTGTGGATTTATGGCTTTATTGCTTTTTTGACTGCGAGAATCATGAGGTGGCGGAGCCCAGTGTAGCTGATTAAGGCAAGAAGAGCCTTCAGATGTCCAGTTTCGAGACACCTGTGTGTTGTTCAGGTGAGCCACTAGAAAAGACTTACTAACTCTGGCACGTACAGACGTGCTTGTTGTGCAAGTATGGGGGCACAGATTTCTGCAGAAGAGAAATCTATCTTGACTTTGTTTATGCACATTCTTGGATGGTGGGGGGTTCGTTTTGATGAACGCTCATTACACACACTTCTTGTTTGGTGTAAGCAGCATGGAATACCAGCTAATGCACAGACAGCTTTTGAACTTAATACTTGGGAGCAGGCGGGAAAGGCTTTGTTTGAGGCGGCAACAAAAGGAGACTCTGTAGCTAAAGACTGTCTTACAGTGTGGCGGCTTGTTCGTGATGCTTTAGAACAGCTGCAGGCAGATAAGCCGTGCGCAGTTTCTCCTTCAGCCCAGCCATCTCAGCCCCCACTGTTGCCACCACCAACAGATCCTGAGGCTGCTGCTGCATCAGCTCCGCCCTCTCCAACGCTGGTAGACTCCACAGTTGCTGTATCAGCTCCTGACACAACCTCACTGGACCCATCCTCAGTGCTGCTGCCAGATGACTCTATTCTGGCAGCTCCACTGCTTGCAGGGCTTCCTTTTCTTGATCTTTCTAACAACACAAACGCAGCTTGGCATTCTCGGATGGTGACTCATGCAACCCCCATGCAAGAACTGTTTTCTTTTGAGCCTGTTGCTGTTATGGTGGCAGGCCCTGACCCTTGGAAGTTTTGGAGGAAGCTCAGAGAACAGGTGATGGCCAAGGGGGACTTAGCTGCCGTAATGGTCATGGGGGGGGCACCCGTCCAAGCATTACCAGTGTTTCGGGGAGACGGCAATGTGCCACCAGAATGGGAACCGTTTCAGTGGGGGATTGTAAAAGAACTGAGGGCTACCTGTATGCAACATGGACTTGGGTCTCCTTATGCGCAATCTCTGATCTGTACTATTTTTAATAGTGACCTCACCCCTTATGACCACTGCTCCTTGGCACAGTCCATTTTAACTCCTATGCAAATGTTGTTTGAGGCCACTTGGCGATGACTCGCTACTGAAACATCTCTAGCTAATCTGGAACTGCCCCACGATGATCCTTGCTTCGGAGCAAGGATGCCTCAGCTTGTCAGGGATCACCCTATGCAGTCCCCACAATTACACGCTCGCTTGCAACAACCGGTGTTGGCATAGGGAAGGAACCTTGCTCTGCAGGCTCTGTTATTAGTTCCTGATAATGGAGCTCCACAACAGTCACAGACCTTGATTAAACAGGGACTGACTGAAAGCTATGTAGCTTTTTTGGACAGATTGTGGGATGCACTGGATAAACAGGTGTCTAATATTTCTGCAAAAGAGGCTCTGTTTTTACAACTAGCAAAGGACAATGCAAACGAGGACTGCAAATGTATCATAGCAGGGCTTCCTACCTGCACTCCAACACCGCCAGATTTGATGGAGGCTTGTTCAAAAGTAGGGACCACAGCACATACCATGGAACAGATGACAAAAATGTTTGCTGCTGCAGTTCGTGTGGTACCTCGGTGTTATATTTGCAGTCAAAAGGGGCACGTAAAAAAGACTTGTCCACAAAGACCCAGGGCATTGCCCCAAGCTGCAGAGGTCGTAATCTGTTCTCGATGTGGAAAGCCAGGTCATTATGCCAAACAATGCCAATCCAGATATTGCCTGCAGGGGACAATGCTTCCTAAGCAGTTGGGAAACGGGAGGCGGAGCGCAAGGGGGAACCACGCGAGGACACAAGCTGCTCCCCTGAGGGCGATACAGGCTTATCCAACCAGCTCATTACCCGCACTGCTGGCAGCGCCGGAGTGGATGTCAGCACAGCTGCCCCAATCACAATAAAAGGAGCTACAGTGCACAAAGTGCTGCTGTCAGTCTATGGACCGCTAGGGCACGGACTAAGTGCTTTATTGCTGGGATGGTCTAGCACTACTTTGCAAGGACTTTTTGTGCTACCTGGGGTTATTGATGCTGATTTTGAGGGGCAGACCCACAGCATGATTTGGACTCCAACACCACTGGTAACCATACCGGCAGAGAGCTGAATAGATCAGCTTATACTTTTCAAGGTGTGTGTCCCTCAGGCTTCTGAGCAGGTGCGGGGAATGGGGGGGGGTTGGATCTACTGGGCAGCCAGAAGTCTACTGGTCACAGACTGTACATGCAAATCGGCCAACAATGACGTGTGTGCTTGTACTGCTCAAGGGAAACCCTTCTTACATCAGGCTTACTGGAATGATTGACATGGGCGCCGATGCTACCATCATCTCGACTCGCTCTTGGCCCCAAACCTGGCCCACTGCTGCAGCTGCCCCAACGTTTGCTGGGATAGGGGGTACCACAAGTGTCTGAGTTTGGCCTAGTTCTTTTACCAACCCTGGACTGCCCTCCTCCCAAAGTTTTCCCAGCTGTCCTAGTTCAGCAGAAGGGAACAGTTAACAATGTGTGGGGGTGATCAAAGCTGTGTATTCTACCCCCTCTATTCATTTCCCAAGGACAATGGACCATTAGCAGCAGCT
>CM031078.1:2754021-2777936 GCA_013398505.2 Rhegmatorhina hoffmannsi
ACAAGTCCTATGAGGAAAGGCTGAGGGACCTGGGGTTGTTTAGCCTGGAGAAGAGGAGGCTCAGGGGAGACCTTATCGCTCTCTACAACTACCTGAAAGGATGTTGTAGCCAGGTGGGGGCTGGTCTCTTCTCTCAGGCAACCAACAGTAGGACAAGAAGGCATGGGCTTAAGCTCTGCCAGGGGAGGTTTAGGTTGTATATCAGGAAGAAGTTCTTTACAAAGAGAGTGGTCAGGCATTGGAATGGCCTGCCCAGGGAGGTGATGGATTCTCCGACCCTGGAGGTTTTTAAGGTGAGACTGGACATGGCACTTAGTGTCATAATCTAGCAATCAAAGTGGGGTCGGATCAAGGGTTGGACTTGATGATCTCAGAGTTCTCTTCCAACCCAACTGATTCTATGGTTCTATGATTCAATGAAATGACCCTAAGGGTATGCAACAATAGCTCTCTTCTTGCATACAGGATATGGTTTTGTATTCCATGAGTCATTTTTCCATGGGATAACATGCTTCATTTGTTGCATAAGATAGACATGAAAAACAAATTAGAGGTGTTATTAAAACAGTCTTCAGCTTTCACAGTTGAGGATCACTGTGGGTCTGTTGGACACATTTTTACTAACAGCGATCCACATCAGAGCCACATCTGGTGGAGGATTTGGTTCCACAGGATGTTGTAAAAGCCTAAAGGAGGTAGTGAGATCTTTACAGCAAAGAGCTTATAATCAGGGCAGGAGACCATGGAGAGGTTTCTCCCTCCGCACCTCACCCAGTAGAAATCCCAGTGTTTTCTCTGTTGGCTTAGACACATGAGATGTAACTGCCACCTCCTGATGAAGGTGATGGAGAACACCACCGCTTGATGGGATCATTAAAGGAGAGCAGCAGAGGCCAGTTTTTTTATAGATGCCTATGTGAACAAGTGTCAAATACTAATGAGGGGTTTATTTTCTCAAACACTATTCTGCTGTTTGCTGCCATACAAGATCAGTCCTACCGAGATATCATCAAGGGCAATGTAGTTTGATCTCCCATAGGCAACTACTCTAGGGAAGAAGAGAGTTTTCTTGGGCAGTGGCAGGACCTCTCCTGCAAAAAAAAAAATAAAAAATTCTGAGTTATGAGGTACAACAGACCCATTTCTCAAGTCCTCTCCTCCATCCCTTCCCAACCCAATGCCTCTCTGCTAGCAGACCACAAGCTGTTCTGGGACATGGTCTCCTTGGGCAGGTGGGCTCTGAGTTTGGTCCTTTGTTTTAGAAAAGTTCCCAAGCCCACCATTTCTTAAGTATCTATTGAAGCCTTGCAAGTCACCTTGGTGCTGCACAGGGTTTCTCCAGTTCCCATGGCATCCTGGTATGATGTGTGTAAAGTAAGATACACGCGGGTATCCCCAAAAAATATCAAGGCAGTGGAAAGAATCCAAAATAGTTTATTTTGAAGGCAAGATCCCTAAAAACTTACAAAGGAAAATCTGCACCAGCTATGAAAACGCTGGGCTTGAGAAAGTCATGCCTCCTCATCTCTTCCAGGCTTCTTACCTTCTCTGGCCTCCCTCTCCCCAGGCTCACAGCTGGCACAGCCTGTAACACTGTGAGGATTTCTCTCTCCTCAGACAAGAGAGAGACTGCAGCTTTTCTCTAGAATGCAAAGGAGAAGGGAAGGAAAAACATCCAATTGTTATTGAGAAAGGTACTCTTAGGCAAAAAAGGCTTCCTAAGTGAAAACAAGTCCTAACTTCTTGTCTTGGTTTAAAAAACAAAATGTCTGCTGTTTCGAGCAGCACCGTGAGGCACCGGGTATGTCTCCAGCCATCTGGTGGTTGCTTCCACCATAGTAAACACATAGCACTGACCTTGGCGAGTTTGTGGCAGTGCGATATAATCAACCGGTTGGGCCTCTCCATACCTATACTTATCCTAGCATCCAACATACCATAGGGACTTCACTCTCTTAGCCTGCTTAATGGCAACACGTCTCATAGTCGTGGATAACTTGGGAGATAATGTCCATGGTTAAATCCACCCCTCGGTCTCGTGCCCATCTATAGGTGGCATCTCTGCCCTGATGGCCTGAGGCATCATGGGCCCATCAAGATAAGAACAGCTCTCCCTTGCGCTGCCAGTCTAGATCTATCTGTGACATTATGACTCATGCAGCTTGGTCTGCCTGTTCGTTGTTGCAATGTTCTTCACTGGCTTGATTTTTGGGCATGTGTGCATCTATATGGCAGACTCTCACAATCAGCTTCTCTACTCGGGTGGTGAAGTCTGGCCATATATCAGCAGCCCAGACGGCTTTCCCTTTGCGTTTCCAATTGGCTTTTTTCCATCAGTCTAACCATCCCCACAGAGCATTGGTTACTATCCACAAGTCAGTGAAGAGGTAAAGCCTTGGCCACTTCTCTTGTTCAGCAATGTCCAGGGCCAACTAGACGGCTTTGAGCTCTGCAAATGGACTTGACCCACCTTCTCCTTCAGTAGCTTCTGCAACTTGTCGTGTGGGACTCCTTACGTCTGCTTTCCAGTTTCGGTTTGTCCCTACAATGAGGCAGGAACCATCAGTGAAAAGGGCATAGCAAGTTTCTTCTTTCAGCAACTGAAAGAAGTTGCTGGTGAGGTGCTGGTGGAGCTTCTCAGCACCTGCCACCTGCTCTGCTTCCTCTTCATCTGCTAGACCAAAGTTCTCACCTTCAGGCCAGTTCATGATGATTTCCAGGATCCCAGGGCCATTCAGGTTTCCAATACAGGAACACTGTGTGATCAAGGCAATCCACTTGCTCCAGGTAGCATCAGTGGCATGATGTGTGAAGGCAGCTTGTCCCTTGAACATCCATCCTACAGCTGGTAGTCGGGATGCCAAGAGGAGCTGTGCTTCTGTGCCAATCACCTCTGAGGTGGCTTGAACTCCTTCTTAAGTGGCTAAGATCTCTTTCTCTGTCAGGGTGTATTTGGCTTTGGACCCTCTGTAGCCTCAGCTCCAGAATCCAAGTGGTTGGCCTTGAGTCTCGCCAGGTACCATCTGCCAAAGGCTCCAGGAAGGACCATTATCACCAGCTGCAGAGAAGAGCACAGTCTGCACGTCTGGTTCTGTCCTGACTGACCCAAGGCCCCAGTGGAAATCATTCTTCTTACGGGTTACCAAGTAGAGAGGGCTTACGATCTGGCTGTATGCTGGGATATGCATCCTCCAGAAACTTATGGTGCCCAGGAAAGCTTCTGTTTACTTCTTGCTGGTTGGTGGAGAGACTGCTGTGATCTTGTCAATGACTTCTGTCGGGATCTGATGACGTAAATCTTGCCACTTCAATCCCAGGAACTGAATCTCTCGGGCAGGTCCCTTGACCTTTCTCTTTTTGATGGTGAAACAGGCTCTCAGGATAATCTGGATGATTTCTTTCCTTTCTCAAAAACCTCTTCTGCTGTGGCCCCCCATACAATGATGTCGTCAATGTACTGCAGGTGTTCCCTCGTGCAGCTTGGATCCGTCTGTGACAGATGGTGGGACTGTGTTTTCACCCCTGGGGCAGTCGATTCCAGGTATACTGCACACCCTTCAAGGTGAAGGTGAACTGCGGTCTGAACTCTGCTGCCAGGGGGATGGAGAAGAATGCAGTAGCAATGTCAATAGTGGCACCACTTTGCTGCCTTGGACTCCAGTTCATACTGAAGCTCCAACATATCTGGCACAGCGGCCCTCAGCGGTGGTGTGACTTCATTCAGACCACAGTAGTCCACGGTCAATCTCCATCCTCCATCAGACTTACGCATGGGACAAATGGGACTGTTAAAGGGTAAGTGGGTCTTGCTGACCACCCCTTGGCTCTCCAACTCACAGATCATCTTATGGATGGGAATCACAGAGTCTCAGTTCGTTCAGCATTGCTGACGATGCACTGTTGTGGTGGTAATTGGCACCTGCTGTTCCTCAGCCTTCAGCAGTCCAACAGCAGAAGGACTCTCTGAGAGACCCAGCAATGCATTCAACTGTTCAATCTCTTCTATTCCAAAAGCCCAACTATGTCCTTTTAGGTCCTTGAAATACCCATTCCTGAGGTAGTCAATGCCCAGGATACATGGGGGTGGCTGGACCAGTCACAATGGGGTGTTTCTGCCAATCTCTCTCGGTCAAGCTCACTTCAGCTTCCAGCACTGTCAGCTCTTGAGACCTCCCTGTCACCCCAGAAATAGAAATAGTCTCCGGGCCCACCTCCTGGTGGCATTAATGTGCATTGAGCACCAGTATCAACCAAAGCCTTGTATTCTTGTGGGTCTGATGTGTCAGGCCATCGTATCCACACAGTCCAATAGACACAGTTGTCCCATGCCTCTACCTGGCTAGAGGCAGGGCCCCTCTAACACTGGTCTTGGTTATGGCAATCACAACTTTTTCCCTGTGAATACATTCCAGAGGTACCTTCTAGTGGGTCAAATCCTTGCCCATGGGAAACTGGCACTTCTTTTTCCTTCAGTTCTTGTACTTGGGCTGCTAGGACACGGGTAGGTTTCTGTCCCACCATCTCATGTCTTCTCCATGGTCGAATAGGAAGTACCACAGCTCAGTTCTTGAGGTCTGTCTGCTTTCTATAGCTGAGGGATGTCTGACTCTTACCTTGGAGGCGCTGGTTCACACTGGTGCCACATGGAAATTGTTTTCCTTGATCTCCTCTCTGAGTTTTTTCTATTCATCTTTTACCTCTGTAGTTAGTGCCTTGAGACTCTCAACCAGTGTCTCTATAGTAGAGATACGGGCCTGTAGCAAGGTATGGACCATGCTATCATACATCCTGAGTTTGCTTGTTACAGAGCCCATTGTCTGTCGGTTTCCCTCAGAATGCACTGACACCAGGAAACTGGAGTAATACAGATGGCCCCTGGCATGAAAGGCTCCACCACAACTGTGATGTGCACCTGACCTGGTCGGGGTTGTTACTGGGTTGACCGTCCCTTCGAAAAAGTACCTCTAAAAGTGCCATTTCTCTCAGGCGTAGAAACCCTTCCTCTATGGTTTTCCAGTATGTTGTATGATGATGCTCCTGCAGGAAGTCTCTGTAAACAAACTTCTCTCTCACACTTGCTAGAAGTCGCGCCCAGAGAGAAAGAGGTTTTGACTCCCTTGGAAATGCCTGCTTGATACCTGGCTTCGTTGCCATCAAGTTGCAATCCTTCACCCATAAGGTCTCAAACTCAGATCAACCAAGTCAAGATGGTCTCGCTCGGGCATCAAGTAACGTTCAGCAAACTTCAGAGCTGGTCATATGACAGGGATTTGGCTTTCTCCAATGTTTGAGAGGGCCCTGGTTCCCCATCCTTTTTAAATGGGCATATCAACTTGGATTTATACTTCTTCCTTTGCACAGGGGCCACTGCTGCTGGCTGTGGCTGCCATTCTGGTTTGGCTGGAGACTGAGCAATCATGATGTCTATTGGTTTTTCTGCTCCATTATCCTTCTCTTCTGACTGTAGTTGCTGTTGTACAGTCAAGCCTGTGGTGTGGTAGGTGTTGTCTAGGGTCCAGCACATTGCTATGAGCTGTCCGTCTTTGGAATTTATGGACCAGTGTTCTTTCAAGCACTCAGCAACCTTACTGGGGATCTGTGTTTGGTCAGGAGGAAGCTTCCAAACAATTGGAGGAGAGTATTCCTTCAGCACCTGGCCCATATCCTCCCATGCCCCCATCCAATCAGGGTGATTTATTTCTAGAGCAGGCTGTTGTCCAGCAGCAGGTTGTTGGGGCGGTGGCCCCGCCTCTGTGGCAGGTGTCTTGGAGGGGTCCCTAGTCTCTGGGGTAGCTCTTGGGGTAGCTACCCAAGGCAACTACACCCTGTCTCTAAATGCTGAGTAGACCATACTGAATAAACACAGCAAAAACATCATCAAGAATATAGTATCTCTGGTGTCTAAAGGGAATTTCAACCCTTCAAAAGCTACTGTGGTAGGTCCAGAGGAAAAGCGTATGAAAGGTTGGGAGATAACATTCCCCTGCATTCCTCTCCCAAAATAGATACCATGAACCCCCAAGAATAGGACCTTAGGTGTTGATAGTAATACAGCCATGTATATACATTCCAAAAGAGAGTTACAGGCATAGAATTCCTCACCCATGGGACCCAGTATACAAACCTGATTGCAGCGACAATTGCCTTAGCCATGGGGCTCATGTTTAGATAATTATCCAGAAATTGAAAAAACATGAACACGGTCATGTCCAATAGAAGCTGAACCACATGATGATGTCTAATGGGGTTTCTATATGCAATAAACCAATGGATTACTCAAGAACTGTTATTTCTTTTTCCACCCTTCTTGTGCCCCATGTTGGGTGCCAAAAAGTTGTCTTGGTTTAACAAGAAAAAATGTCTGCTAAAGAGGGCAGGAACCTTCCTGAGGTACAAAGAAAAAGAAAACCTCCTCCCTCAAAAGTTATTTTGAAATTAAGATGCTTCAGGCATAAAATGTAAAAAAGGAAACAACAGTCCTTTACTAAAATATATAAATATGTAGAACAATAACAACAACAAAAAAGAACAAATAACAACACCATAACCAAAACTTTTAAACAATTAAGTTCTATTTTTTTGCCCTTTGATGCAGTTATAATTACAAACAGCAGGGAGCACTGGCCTGCCTCAGGAGGCAGGGGCTGACGTGACTCGCTCAAAGTAGCCAGGGAGCGCTGTTGGGCTCTGACAAGGCAGAAACTGCAGGGTCTCCCTGGTGGCCGGCAGGGGGTGCCGGCAGGCTACAGCGAGGCAATGGTACAGCTGAGAGAGTGGTGCCAGTTCCAAAGCTCACGTGATAATGGCGGCTGCAGCAGCGGCAGAGACAGTCTGGAACCTTTCCCATGGGCAGTGCAAGGACGCTCTCATCGTCTTCCTGAGTGGGGGGAGAGGGTTAGAATCTCCTCTGCAGATGGCACTTGCCCCCAATGAGTCTGGGGCAAAGCTAGGCAGTGGTGTCCATCCTCAGAGGAGGCAGCACAGGACATGCAGAGTCAGAGGTGAGTCGGGACCCTCCTAGAGCTTCTGCGAACCCCAGCAAGGTGGTGGCTGAGTGTCAAAGCCGATGGGACCAGAGGCATGTGGTACCCACAAAGATGAACGGAAGGAGCCTCTCTCACACTACTCCCTGAGCCAGGGAAAAGTGAAGTGAGAACAAAAAAAACCTTCTCCCCCTCCCCCCCTCCCCCCTCCATGCTCTCCCAAGCAATTAAGTTGGTATTCGGGAGCTATCAGCTATCCTTTGTGTGGCTTGGACACTGGTTATCCCATCAGGGACTTTGCTGCAGTAGGCAGGAGAAAAAAATTATTCAGCCAACTCTCTCCACCTTCCACAGTGGTGATGAGGGTAATTCAAGCAGGAGTTCTAACACTTAGGACACCTTGTTACAAATTCTTCTGAAAGGGTACCACTCCTACAATGTGTTTTGGGATGGTAGGCTTTGCTGACCAAACCACATGGCCCCAAAAACTCGAGGACAGAGGCTTACACCAGCTTTGTGGGAGGGATAAGAAATATTGCCCAGTTTAGATAGGATTTACAAAGAATAAATGGAGTTGCAACAAGTTAAGACAGATGAGTTTGTACCTACTTCTTTGTCTTCTAATTAACAGACTACTGAAATGGTTCTTTGTCACCTAAGGTAGGGGACAGTTTTTCTAAAGACAGGATAAGGTTTCCTGGGAAGTCTTAAAAAGTTTGTGCCATAGTAATCACATTGATTCAATCACATCTTGTTGGATTCAAAAGTCCCATTAAGCTGAATACCTTACCTAAAGGAAATCCTCATGTGTGCATACCTGCTGGCTGGTAACTCACAATGCTTTTGGTGGTATGGACAAGGACAGGAGAAGATGACAGGGAAACACAAGGGAGGATGGAGTAAAAGATTAAGGGTTAATCAATCCCCTCTTTGCAAAAGGAATCTGGATTCCTCTATTCATTAGAAAAAATGAACATCCCTTGTGCTTCCTCCTTGTGCAGCTGGTGTGTCTCTAGGCTTTGGGATGGCCAGAGACAAAAGGGGCTGCTCTACTTGTCCCAGCCAGGGCTGTTGGGGACCATGGCCAGTCTTGAATGAAGGACCATCATGCTTAGCTGTGGCTGAGCTTGGTGTCATCTCCTCCTTCTCCTGTTGGATGTGGGTTGAAGAGGGATGTTTCTGCACCTGGGAAATCCATCCTTCATAAAACCTTTGCATGGTGATAAGGACCTGGAGCAGAAGGCTGCATAGGTCCTCCTGGCTCATACATGGAGAAGTTGCCTAAAGTTTTCTGCAAAATAGATACTCAATACATTAGTGGAGATAGATGGTATACCTTTATTAGAAGCTTCTAGGTGCACATCATGGAACATGCACATGCATGCACTCACATGCACATATGTAACCAGGGATGTTACAGTTTTTATAACCTCTCCAGCCATCAGCATATGTGTTATCTACAGCCAACCTGGGGTACCGATTTCCCTAATACCCCACTCATAGAAGTCCTTAGAACTGCCCCTTTGGAGAAGCTCCAAGGGCCATGGGGCCTCTTCTGTTTTGTCTTCAAACTAGCATGCAGGTTGCTTCTTCAAAGCAGAGGGTACTTGGCATAGCTTAAGAATCTGTGAGAAAGTGCCCAATGGTCTCTAATATGTGAGCAATCCAGGAAGATCCATGTAACCTATATAATTCTAAAAATCTATAAAATATACACTAAAATCCTTAGGCATCAGAGAAAAGGGGTGGGAGGAAAGAGGCTCATGTGCTTTCCACATCTCCCTTCAGCATGCAACAAACACTTATAGTTTTCAACAACAGGATTAAAGAAATGTCCCCAAGTTTTCTCTAGTGTTCTCCCAGTTTGCTTCCTACCATTAACTTGATTTTACATTTAAATGATCAGGAAAAAAAGAGTCTGGATTATTTGTGTGTGTGTGTATGTGTGTGTGTTCTTTTCTAGTTTTAATTCGATACAGAACTGGGGGAGGCAGAAATACCCTCCTACCCTGAAGAGCCCGGTGTGGCTATCAGGGACGGTTTCCTATTTCTGTAGAAGGAGGGTTATGTAAGCACCACTGACCCTACTGCTCAGGCTCAAGCTCAGGCTGGAGCGAGTGGATGGGGTGGGCACTCCTGTCCTGACTCCCCAGTCAGAGTCCACATTTCTGAGACACCTCCCAGGACTCATCACAGTCCATCCATGTGACCCCAGCAGGTGAGCACGGTCCTGCATAGGCTGCATAGGGATGGCCCAAAGGACGGTCCCAGCAGGCTTGGGGCCAGGCAGGGAATGTCTCATATCCACTGGCAGCTCTGTTGAGGAGCGTAGGCAAGCTGTGATGTCTTTTCCCATTATATTTGATTTTACAGACCCTCAGGGACACTCAGTCACCTACAGTGATTAGTTTGACTGATTAAGCTGCTTTTCCTCTTGTGGCAAACTCCTTTTCTGAAGGATTATCAATAGCCACACTGCTCAGAACATTGTTTTTGTATAATTTCCTTTCAAAACACCATAAAGAACATTCTACTACTTTACCCTGTCGTAAAACATTGTGTGAATCTGCTTTGCCCAGCTTGCTCCTTCAAGGGCAAGATCTCCTTATTCCAGGATAATATATGGGATCAGGTGGGAGTTGCAAGGCCACATGATGCTGGAATGAGATGCAGCCATTAGCAAGGGGGCAAGGGGGATTTGAGATAACATGTAAAGCAAAATTTTTCTGCTTTTTTTTTTCTGTTTGTTAATCTGAGGATCTAGGGTCACCCAGGGAAAGTGAAGGATAAAATGAACTTGAAAGCCCAGAGAAAGAAATGCTGATTTGGACATGTTGGCTGATTCAACTTTGCCCAGCAGAGGCTGGGAGCAGATACAGATGCTCTCAAGGTATTTGGGGGTAAATGGCGCAGAGGGAGAAGGGCTGTTTCAGCTGAAGAAACACACTGTAGTGAAAAGCAAATGGTTAAAACTGATCATTTGATTAAGACTGGAAATCAGAGGAAGGTCAGCCTTGATTGCCACTAAAGGAGTAACAGATATAGGGAACTGGAGAGGGTTGCAGTGGCACAAGGTCCTTCCTCGCTATGTGTCTGCGTTTGGCCCAGCTCTTTTGCCAAGCCCGGACTGCCTTTCCCCCCTCCTTCCATCACTCCTAGAGCAAACGGAAAAAAAACTGAAAAGAAAGCAAGAACTTAAAAGAAACAGAACCGAATTAAAACATACATATATTTTCCAACATTCACCACTACACATGCAATTTGTAGTCACTATTAGGGGCCCCCAGGGGAAAAAGGGAAAAGGGAAAAGGAAAGGGAGACAGGAACGAGGAGGGACAAAAAACCAAACACAAAAAAGACAAAATACAATGAAAAACTTTAAAAAGGAAAGAAAACTGGCAAAGGTACAATATCACCACGTCCCGGGCTAGAAAAACCAACTGAAGAAAGGAACCGTCTCTGTTCCTTCTGCTCCCCAAGCCTCGCCGGAAGAAGGAAGAACAAACTAAGTTCCTATCTCCCCTCCCCCTCTGTTACGTGGAAAACACGTATGGAATACTAATGTAATGTCCATTTCCCTAGTTACAACTGGTGACTAAGGAAGTCTGGATCAAACCCATCACACCATGTTTGTGGTTACTCCCATACCCTCTCATGAGGCTATTGGATATGTCCATACAAAGACTTGGTACTCAGTTAATCCATCAGGTACTCTTTGGGCAAGGAGGTGATGGAGCAAGGTAGAGATAGCATCAGAAAGGGTCAAGCAGGAGTCCTTTCGATCCACATGATGGCATCACCTGGCCCCACTGCCCTTCCTTCCAGGCATCAAGGAGAAGGCTCTGCCAGGGGCCATAGTGCTGGGACCCTGCTCCCGGTAGGAGATTGTTGAGAAAAAATCCTGCACCAGGCTCCCTGTTGAAGAAGCAGTCAGTCATTGAATGATCAAAAAGCCTCTTCCTGATGACCCTTGGGGTGACTCAGCTATGGATGGAGCTGCTGGGTAGCATTGCAGCTTCTCGTCAAGAAGGACCTCCTGGAGCTGAGATTTGGAGATTATTTGGCTCCATCAAGACCGCTTGCTGCCTGATTACTTGACTCAATGAACAGGACACAGCATGGTGTGGGGATGACAGTGTGTGTGGATCTCTTAAGGTCTGAGGTGATTGATGAATGAATCCTTAAGGACCAGAGAACCACCTGTAGAATGTGGATGCCTGTTGGAATTTCATGTGGTATTTCACCTAAAAAGCAAGCCATATACTGAACTGCCTATGTAAATTAGTGCTGTAGCTTTAAGAACTAATTAATGAAGTCAGAAATGGCTGCTGCCAACCTTCTCAGCAGCTGTATGTGGTCAGCCAATTATGAAAAGCATTATAATGTAAACAGCGTTGTTAGCCAATAATCAGTGCCAAACTGTCATCACCAGCGGAAGGTTACAGTCTTAAAGATGTGCATAAGTGTGTGTGCGTAGAATAAACGTTGCCTGTTGCAGTAACTTCTGTGAAGCCATCTCAGCAGGTCACAAACCCGTCTCCCTCAGTTACAACTGGCGCCCGAATAGGCTGAAAGCCCATCGCAAAATCTGGCTGGACCAGACGTGCGATTCTAGTCCACAAAATCTGAAAAATTCAGACGTGTGGACCCTGTCCCGCAAAATCCAGTTAACTGGACGTGCAGAGACACCGACCCACAGAATCCAGCCCCGGCTGGACGTGTGAGTGCCCTTGCAAGAGGAAGGAGTGGGAGAACAGGTCGTCGCGTCAAAGGGTTGGCCGGCACTCCGGACGCGTGAGTACGCTGCAAAGTATTGAGGGGAAAAAAAAAAGGAGAAGGAAGCAGCTCGAGAATAAGTTTAGAATACCTCGCTAAGTGAAGTGCTAAGTCCACCGAAAAGCTGGAGTATTGTTTAAGTGGACTGAGAAAGTAAAATTGCCTCGTTGCTCTTAAAAGTGGCAAAAAGGCGAAAAGCGATAAACTTAGAAAAAGAAAAGAGAAACGAACTGTTAATGAAAGCCAAAAGGTAAAAGAATTAGAGGCGATCTAGCAAAGAGTCGTAAACCGCCTCTGGCTCGGGGGAGGAGAGAAACTTAGCGGTCGTCTGAAAACTCTGACAGCGACCCCGTTCCCAGCCCCCCAGCCTGGCCGCCGCTGAGCGAGTCCAGCTGCCGCCACTTCCAAAGATCCCCGCAACCCCCACCGCTCCTGTTTGCCCTCGCTGCCCCGCGAAAGGTCCCAGCACCAGCGCAAAAGACGAAACCAGCTGTAAAGTTGCTAAAAACTGTTGTCTTAACTCTGTTTTGCTTTGTTTCCATCTCTAACGCTGCAAAAGTACTTTTTTTTTCAGCCGCGCTCTAGCTTGCGTTATAAAAGAATTTTGTGCTACGCAACTCAAACATGGCGTTTCTTCTCAGATGGGGAGGAAAATTTCCCCCCCCCCAGCTCCAAAGAAAGGGAGAAGAGTTTCTCGCATTAAGTCATCAGCTTTTTTTTGTCATGCGCAAGGCTCATAAGGCATTCTGGGAGTTGTAGTTTGGACAGGCAAGCCTTGCATTACGCCATCGGCTCCTGGCAAGGTTGTATGGGAAATGTAGTGATCTCGCAAAGAACCTTGGGAGTTTTGGTTCCAGCACAACCCTTCGACGAACTGCAAGCCTGTCTGTTGCAAACAGCGAGCAGCTTCAACAAACTCACTTCAACAACCAGCCCAGCTTCCCTTTGAGACAACGGAACACAAGCACCTGAAGCCTTGCAGTCACAGCTCGACAATAAAGCATGCAAAGACAGAATGCAGTATCTTTCTCCAGCAATTCAAAAAGCAGCAAAGAAGTCTAGAAGAAATTTGTTGAACTAATTCTCTGTTAATTTAGCTTTTGTTAAATAGTTGTAAAGTGTTGTAAGCATTTAATGATCTGGAAAAAATTTCTATTTTTCTCTCCACAAGTTGAAGTCAGCAATGAATAAAAACAACTGATTTGCTCTCACTAAATCAAAATCAGTTACCAGAACATTTCAGCAGCTAGTTAAAGCTTTTAATTTAATCTCTTAAACTCAAAATTCCTAACACCTAACAGTAATTGATGTGCTTCCATTTGTTAGTATTAAGCATTTTCCTGAAGCTCTTTTAAAACTGCCAAAGTAAATTAAAACACATAATGGTTTTAGTTATATAGCATTTGATTAGTTAAAATATGTTCTTTTCAATACAAAAATGTAGTTTATAGAAATAATGTTGTGTAGTATTGTTATGTTTCTGTTAAAGTTTTAAGTTTCTTTTGGTGCACCAATGACAATGCCTGCAGGAATGTTTTTTCATTTGTTAAGAAAATTAAGTTGTTAAGCTAATAACATAATATTTTTAATTTGTTAAGCAAATAAGAATTTTAAGTAAAATTAAATAGTGTTAAAAAGTTGAAATGTTAAGCAAAATAAGTTAAGTTAAAGTATTAATTAAGTAATGTTCATTTAGTCTAAATTTAAGTCATTAGAATTGTTACATTTATAGCTTGTTGTTAACTAGTACCCTTCCTATATTAAGTTGAGCTTGCTACATTGCATAACAGCAGCATTTCAATTACTAGCTCTAAAGCAAAAAAAAACAAAAAAAAGGAGGAAAAATAAGTAAGTGATTAAATAAATCTTAATAAAAATTTTTTTAGTCACATAAGTTGGCATCTGCAAAAGCAATGGAACTGTAAATGCTGTTCGTGTTTCTGCTGTTATGAATGAAGTTAGCTCTAATCTACTGTCAATTCAAGATATGTAGTTTACCTTTGCCAATGTAACCAAACAGCGAAGCTTTGTATTAGCTAATACCAAGTAAGAAGCCCTTTTAAAATATGTTTAAGTAGCGTTCTAAGTTGAATAGCTTATCAATGCCTTACAACTCTTACAATGCTAGCATTTTATCTGTATTAGTGACTAGTGTAGTTAAGTTTCTCTTTTAAGTTTTTAGCTTACCTTCTTAAAATTAATAAGTCAGCCTTGTAATTCGGTTAAGCAAATATTACTAATATTATTGCTGTGTGTGTTAATATTATGCTATAAAAATGTTTAGGTGTATTAGACAAGCCATTCTGTAAGCTGTAACCAGACATAGGCAGTTCAAAAAAAAAGGAGGGCATATGTTGGAATTTCATGTGGTATTTCACCTAAAAAGCAAGCCATATACTGAACTGCCTATGTAAATTAGTGCTGTAGCTTTAAGAACTAATTAATGAAGTCAGAAATGGCTGCTGCCAACCTTCTCAGCAGCTGTATGTGGTCAGCCAATTATGAAAAGCATTATAATGTAAACAGCGTTGTTAGCCAATAATCAGTGCCAAACTGTCATCACCAGCGGAAGGTTACAGTCTTAAAGATGTGCATAAGTGTGTGTGCGTAGAATAAACGTTGCCTGTTGCAGTAACTTCTGTGAAGCCATCTCAGCAGGTCACAAACCCGTCTCCCTCGGTTACAGATGCCTTGTAACCAGTAGAATCTTTTCATGTATATTAGGTGAACTACTGACAAACAGTGTACTGGCATGTTATATACAGGAGTAGATAAAAGTGAAGCTGTTACTAAAAATAAAGTACTTTCTCTTCAGTGAGCCTTCTGATCACACTGCAGCCTGAGTTGTCTCTGCCTCCTCTGACCACTGCTAAGCTAATCTATATTACCCCAATAAAGGGTGACCTCAATAGCATGGTATGGGGTAATGGCTTTAAACTGACAGAGGACAGGCTTAGATCAGATATTAGGAAAAAAATTTTGACTGTGAGGGTGGTGAGGCACTGGAACAGGTTGCCCAGAGAAGCTGTGAATGCCCCATCTCTGGCAGTGTTCAAGGCCAGGCTCGATGGGGCTTTGAGCAACCTGGTTTAGTGTAAGGTGTCCCTGATCGTGGTGGGGAGATTGGAACTAGATGAGCTTTAAGGTTCCTTCCAACCCAAATCACTCTGATTCTATGATATAGGGCTGCAATAGTCCAACACCATCCCTGTGCAGCAATCCCAGCTCTGGTACCTACAGGACATGGATTATGAAATAGCTCTGCAGAAGCCATCTGAAGTTCAACCAAGTTTATATCTAGCATCAGTCCTTGACTGGTGTGGGGATGAGACTGTGTGTGTGGATCCCCTGATGTCTGAGGTAATTGATTAAGAGTTTGATAAAGAGCAGTTCAGAGTGTATCCTTGAAGGAAAGCAGTTTGGAATGCACCCTTAAGTAGCAGAGAGCTACCTGTAGAATGTGGAATACCTTGTAACCGGTAGAATCTTTCCATGTGTGTTAGGTGAGCTAACTAACCAATAGTGTGTTGGCATGCTATATAGAAGAGTAGATAAAAGTGAAGCTGTAACTAAAAATAAAGTCCTTTTTCTTCAGTGTAGCCTTCTGATCACACTGCAGCCTGAGTTGTCTCTGCCTACTCTGACCACTGCAAATCTACCTTCCCCCAATAAATGGTGACCCCACGACGTGCCTATGTGCTGACAAACCCGATCAACGATCTCTGCAATTTACGACGGAGATTAATACCCTATTAGGCGGTTTCCCCAATGAAGCAGTTTTCGCTGTGGAATTCACAGAAACGATTGCAGGGGAGAGAAATTTAGATAAAAATATATATTCAACAGTCTGGACCTGAGAGAGTACACCTGGGATTTGTATTTTTTCAGGTGGGCCATTGTGGGAGAATACTGGGAAGATTAGTTTCCAGAGAGGAGGTTATGGTTTTATCTTCATGGAGCAAAAAAATGTTAAAATGCAAGGCCTCGCAGTGTCTGATCTACGTGTTAGAGGGATACTTTTATGAGGTCGTAAATAAGCAAGATCTGCAATCAAGTCCAATCACTGCATTTAGCATAAAACCTTAGGAAAACATAGCAAAAATAACTGCTAGAAGATTTTTTATTCTAATAGCAGCAAAGGTATTTATTGACAACTTTGGAGGCAAGCCAGTTCATACTGAACAAAAACTTGCCTGATTTGTTTGAGTCAAATAAGCCATTTATAGCCTTAAGTTCATAATGAACACCTTGTAATTTCCATATTAATGACTAGGCGGAATCTTGGGAGGAGCTTTCTTTTTGGCTTCGAATTTGGGTAGTGGTCTCCTGACTTCATCCCTCGGGGTGGTCTTGAAGCGTCTTCATCACTGCTGGACTTTTGCCTTTTCTTTGTTTGATGACATGACCTGTAAAACTTGCAAAATCTTGGCTCTTTACCACTTCATTCTATTGAAATGTCTAGCTTAGTTTAATGTATGACTTCTAACCATGGTACACTAGTCTCTAGACAATTTATACCTGAACATAGTGGCTCTAGCACTTCATGCTGTTCAGTGGCCTTGCTGTCCAAACAACATTTTGCAGAGCAGAAATAGAAATTTCACAAAACTAGGGTTTTTTGGTCTCTCTTTCAGTACGCTGCTTTTCAAAGAAGCTACTAAAGGGTTGAGGCCTCTGATTTATTGACGACGTGAAGGATTATTAAGAGATATTTGATGGTGCAGTTAAATAGACAAGAGAGTGATAAGAAAAATGAGTCAGAAGTACAGGACCAAAGTAACTTAAAAGAAATTGCTTAAGCTGGAACTGAAAGTAATTCAAAAGAAAAGCTGGAACTGAAAGTAACTCAAAAGAAATTCTTAAAGTCGAAACTGATTTATTGATGTTGTGTCAGCTACTTAATCCCCTGCTCCTCCCAATCGTCAGATCTTGGAATAGAGGGAAGTACAGGGAGAAGAATTCTCAGTATTTATCTTCATGGAGAAGAATGCTAAAGTGCACAGACAAAATGATTTTATATAAGCTGCTTTTAATGTAGAAACTTGACAAACCCTGGAAGTTTTAAGGAGTTGAAAAATCCACTAAGTTGTTAATGATGTGAAGATCGCTGAGAATTATTTTTGCTTAAGAAAACTCACTCCACTCTGGAGAAAGCAGGAGAAGGAGACAGCTTTATTGCCGCTGTAAAGCAGATTTAAGGCAGTTAAATGCCTCCCTGACATCTGATCCCGTCAGATCTCGGAAGCTAAGCAGGGTCAGCCCCGAATTAGTACTTGGATGGGAGACCTCCTGGGAAATGCCGGGTGCTGTAGGTTCTAGTCCTGAGGACTTCACTGTCACTGTCCAAGCTCGCTCAGCCGTGGCAGATGAACCTCAGGACTTAAATCTGCGCACGCTGAGCCTCACCTAAAATCCACTGCGCAGGCTGGAAGGGCACACCCACGTGGGGACAGCCCTTCCCAAATCTTCGTCCGCGAAGCCGAGCCACACACACACACACACACAAAGCAGATTTATTACCTTCTAATCCTGCAGAAAGCTCTGAGTTACAACAAACTCCTGGTTTAGGTCTGGTTTGCTTTGCTTTTCTCTCTGGGGTACTGCAGAAATTTATTTACAGCTTGTTTGCAACTTTGCTGACACGAGAAAATGTTTGCTGCGCAATTTCAAAATGGTGCGGACTCCCTTAGAGAGGGGAGGGCAACACCCTCAGAGAAGATCTCTGTATGTCATCCAACTTCCTGTAACACACGTCAATTCTTGCAAAGCATGCCTGGGTATTGTAGGCCAAACAAACCCTGGACTGTCTTTAACACACAGTGGCTGAGACTTGTTTTCAGCACACCAGAATGCAGCCACCTTGTGCCCTAAGATCAAAGCTATGACATAAATAATGAAAAGACAAGACTGCAGCACCTCTCGGAGCAAGGCAGAGAGCAACAAAGAATCCTGGAAGAAATCCCATTCTAAATCAATTCCTCTGTTAATTTGACTCTTGTTAAAAAGATATAGAGATGTGTGAGAATTTAATAATTTGGAGAAAAGTTTCTGGGTTTTGTCTCCACAGGTTGAAGTCAGCGATGGACAGGAACAGCAATTCCTTGACTGAACCTTAAAAGATAGTTTTTCTTAAATTGAAATAGAGTTTAAGAATTTAATCAGCAGTTTAACTTTATGCTTTCAATTTGATCCCTCGAGTTGAAATCCAAAACACCAAAGGGCAATTGATGTATCTCCATCTGATGCTATTAAGCATTTTCAAAGAGCTTTTGCAGTTTTAGGAGTACCAAAGCAAATTAAAAGAGATAATGGTCCTGCTTATATAGCACAATGAACAAAAAAATTTTTAGACAAGTGGGGTGTTACTCATGTTACTAGAATCCCTCACTGTTACTAATGTGAACAACTGGGACCAAATCTATGCACATTTACCACAAGTAACACAAGAATTACAATAATTAGAATTGTTAAGATCAGTTCTTATAGATACAGGATGTTAATACAACATAACCGGTTTATAGAAATAATATTGCTTGGTGTGGTTATAGTTCTGTTAAGTTTTTTAAGTCTTTTCATGCACATGTAGCATTTCTTACAGGAGTGTTTTTATTTTGTTAGGAAAATTAAGATGCTAAGGAAATAGAATAATGCTTTTAATTTGTTAAAAAATTAGGATGTTAAGTAAGCAGAGTAACGTTACTTTAGTAAAAAGTTAAGATGTTGAGTTAGCAGAGTAATGCTAATTTGGTAGAAAATTAAGATATTAGTTAAGTAAAACAGAGTAATGCTACATCTATAATTTTGAGTGCATTGTTAACTGATACTATTAGTAAATAGGGTTACATATGCTACATTGCAATATAGAGCAGCAATTAAGTTTCTGTTACTGGTTCAAGGTAATGAATGTGAAGATTTTGAAGGCATGTGTTGTATAAACTTAAAAACGGAACAAAAAGGAAAAGAGTGAAAAAAATGAGAGTCAGAGAGCAAATGATGGATTAATGATGGATAGGAGTAGCTAAACAAATCGCTTCAAAGATAGACTATAGATGGACAGAAAGGTTTTTATCTCTGGTGAAGACTGGATTGTTGATTTTTGTGATCGTGACAATTGTGCTGTGGTTAACATCAGGTGCAGGTGGTCTTCTGCAAGGGCCCTGTAGAAGACTACTGCAGCCATTTTTGTGGCACAATTACACAGAGGGGGAACTGTGGGGGTGACAGTGTGTGTGTGGATCCCCTGATGTCTGAGGTAATTGATTAAGAGGTTGATATAGAGCAGTTCAGAGTGTATCCTTGAAGGAAAGCAGTTTGGAATGTACCCTTACCCCGATAGACTGGCTCATCTAAAAGTGACTTGGCTGACCCAGCACCATCCCCAGAGCTGCACGTGTAGGGTCTTCACATTAGCTGAGCGATCCATGTGAAATGCCAGTAGCAGTAATGTGGAGCAGTTGGTATTTAGCATCCATCAGGAAGTTTGTTTTGCCTGTCACCCCTCTTAAGCTCTGCCAAGGTGAGGAGAGGTTTTCTACTCAGCTGTTCATTTCTGCTGTTGTGACAGTGCTAAGCCCTTACATGCTTGAGGGTGTCAGTGAAAATATGCCCAGCCATGAGTCACCCCTGAAGGCAGATGGTGCAGCTGCGATCCTGTCAGCAAAGCACACCATGAATGTTGAGTCCATATTTACAGCTCTTTTCCTGATGCTAGAAACAACTAAAAGGATTTTGCATTTCGTGTGATGTGGAGAAAATGTACTTCTGTAAATATCAGAGTGCTCTGTGGGCTCAAGGCTAATGTTAAGAGAAAGATAACCTTTGTGAATTCAACAGGACATGTTCCACATGAGCACGACTTCAGGAATTGCATATCCATTACCGTTCTCCATATCTGCTCCATACTCCTTGTGTGCCTAGCTAAAGGCACATTGCAGAAGGGTTAAAAGATACTCATCTAAGCAAATTTATTATTTTCTTTTTGTTGTTCTCGTGCTTTTAATGCCAGGAGGCAGTGGCAGGAGTGAGCCAGGTGCATTTTCCAGCTGCAGCATTGCCACCTCTCAAGTGAGAGCTGCTTTGTCATTACATAAAAATTCTACAACACAAGACTTTTTATTCCCTTTTTTATTTTAAAAGTCTTGGTGACTGAAGTGATCCCTGTCCTGCAGAATAAATTTAATATGATTTGCCAAGCTGCCAGTAGACTTGATAGCATCAGGAGGCTTTTGCAGGTTGGTTTTCTTCATCTCTGCAGCTGATTGAAAGACTTTATGTACCACTGGCAAAACATGACACTGTTATGTGTCTCAGTTTAAAAAGAAGCCAAGATGTCTATCAAGGAAAGTGAGGAATCCTTCTGGACTAGAAAGGCGGCTTCTCTCTCCTCAAACCACCACAACCTTTGAAATTAAGAGACTTTAGTCAGAAAATGTAGAGAAGAAGATAACAGTTCTTTACTACAAATATATATATATGCATAACCAAAACCAGAACAGAACAAACTGCAACACTGTAACCAAAACTTTCAAACAAATAAAGTCCTATCTTTGCCCCTTCGATGCAGTTATATTTACAAACAGCAGGGTGGTATCTCAGGAGGCAGGGGCTGCAGTGACATAATCACGACCCCCAGGGAGCGCTGTTGGGCTCCAGTGAGACAAAGACACAGGGAGGGAGAGGTGGTGGTTTTGAAGCTCATGTGGGAATGGCGGCCACAGAAATGAGCTGAAACCTTTTCTATGGGCAGTGCAAGGAACCTCTTACCTTCTTTTGTCCAAAAGCATTGGGATGGGAGGTTAGCAACTCCTCTGCAGATGGTGCTGGCCCCTTGGTTACTCCATAGCAAATCCAGGCAGTGGTGGTTTTTACTCTCAGGAGAACGGCACAGGGTGCACGTAGTCGGGGGTGCGGAGCCAGGACTCCCCTCCCAGTGCTGCCACTAGCCCAGCAAGCGGCAGCTGGGCACCCAAGCAGACGGAGAACACAGGTTTAGTGACTCCAAAAAAAAAAAAAAGAGCACGGGGAAACCTCTTTCTGACAACCCCCCAAGCCTTGGAAAGAGTGAAGTCCTCCCCCAAAAAAGAAAACCACTTCCCCCAATCCTCTCCCCAGCTATCACGTTGGAATGCAAAGCTATTAGCTATCCTTTTGTTTAGGCTTTAGACAGTTAGCTGGCTGCAGGAGCAGGTAGTGAGAGAGCTGGGCTTCAACAAGCCATTTGGTTCTGGCTCCCAACCCCCAAACCGCTGTCTTGGCATGGGACAAAAAAAAAAAAAAATTCCATGAAAGATTTTGAAACTAACATTATGAGACTTCTGGGCTTCACCTCTGTGATCACAGGGGCTATATCAGATCGCTCAGCATATAGAGAAATTCACACAAGGAGCTGTCAGACACCAGACTTTATGACACCTGCACCAAAATCGGGTGGGAGCCAGACAAGATGACATAGAGGATCTCCAGTGCACTACCATCTGGATCCCACTCCATATGTCCATAACTATATTGACCATATATGAACTGAGTGCCAACTTATGCTGAACTTATGCTGAGGGGGGATGTGGTCACTGGAGTTTGGAGGATGGTTCCTCCCCGCATAAAAAAAATTAGTCTGGCTATCTTATAAGAACAGGTTTCCTTGATTCATTTTGCTTTCCCATGTTGACCAGAACCAAGGAAGTGTGAAAAACAAAGAGTTGTGGGAGGAGTTGAGCCAAAACACCTCGCACTGGAGGAAGCGCTGGGATAGGGATTTGTTTCTGGGCTCTCTTCAGCAAGAGCAAAGGCTTGGAACTGGGCATCCCATTCTCTCCCACCTCAAGGAGGGGAAATCCTTTCTCAGCCAAAGAAAGAAAGGGTTTCCACCAAGTCATTTTCAAGCTGGCTTGGTGCTGTTAATGAGCAAGAGTTGACACCAGTCACTGGTGTTTGAGCAGCCTGTGTGAAATGCATAGGAGGCTTTTTTTTGCCCTTGTTTTTCATAAACAGATGCGTCACGTGAAAGGGAGAGGGGCAGAAATACAAAGATTTCTTATCTCGCTCCTGTATTAATGTAAAGTTAGTAGCTATAAGCGTCCTCGGAACAATCAAAGCTTTATGAACACAGCACTGCCTGTCGAACACTGGACAGAACACTATTGGGGTCACCTTTTGTAGGGGTAAGGGGGGTGCTAATGACGGTCAGAAGAGATCACGCACAGCAGCATCAGAAGGCTTGATCAAAAGGCTTAGAGATTATTTTTAGATACAGATTCACCTTTTATCTACTCCTGTATACAATATGTCAGCACACTATTGGTTAGTCAGCATACATGGAAACATTCTACTGGTTACAAGGTATCACACATTCTACATGTGGGTCCTGCTCCTTAATTACCTCAGACATTAGGAGATCCACACACTGTCATCTCACACAAACAGGCTGGAAAGATTTTTGACCTTCCTGTGAGGACCACACTTAAGCCAGGGAGAACTTAATAGCTGTAAGCGTTTCCAGAAAATCAGAATCTTATAGACCCAACACTGCCTGTCCAACACTGGACAGCACACATGTTGGAAGTGTCTCTGACCTCTGCTATGAGATGACACTTAATAGCAAGAAAAGAACTTTCTCCACAATAGCTCTCGAAATAACATTTATTAATACAAGTATGTGACAATGACTATAGGGGGTTGCTTAGGTGGTGATAACATTTAGCTGAAGGATTGTATTTAATTGATGAAAAAAAGAAAAAGAAACTGGCATAAAACACATTCTCCAGGCAACTCCAGCAGTATACCCCTCTGTCTCATGTTGGCCTATTTTTTTACTAACTCTAGACTGCCTCCTCCCTCCTCCCAGAGTCTTCCCAGCAAAGGGAAGAAAAAAAAAATGAAAAGAACTCAAAAGAAACTGAACTGAATTAAAAAGAAATTATATTTTCTAACATTTGCAACCACATATGCACTTTGTACACACTATGTGGGGCCCCACCCTAGGGGGGAAAGGGAAAAGGGGAGAGGGAATGGTTAACCAGAAATAAGGGGAAACAAACCCAAACCAAAACAAATGAAACAGACAAACACGATTAAAACTTCAAGAAAGGAGAACAGGCAATGATACAATCTCACCACGTCCTGAGCTAGGAAAACCAACAGAAATAAGAGACTGTCCAGGCTCCTCCTGTTCCCCCGAGCCTCGCCAGAAAAAGGAAGACAAAACTCCCTCCTATCTCCCCTCCTCCTCTGTTACGTGGAAAACACGTGTGGAATACTTGGTAATGTCCACTTCCTTAGTTACACCTAATTACTGAGGAAGCTATGGATCAAACCCATGACATTCTCCATCCCTTATTTCACCCTAGTCTTTTCACACAATTTTTGTATTCTCGCGTTTGCTTATATCTTGCACATATATACATTATATATAGTCCATATGCAGTCTTTCGAGGCAGATGTTATGTCATCAAGGATCAACATTAGAATCAGTTCAGCTTGGATCTTTCACCTTTTGGTTAAAGTCACAGTTCTAAGTTCACCACTGGTTCACGGGTTAGGACTGTTTTATCTTTGGACATCATGGGATACCAGTATTAGCTTTGTTTGGGTCTTTTTCATTCGGTGTCTGGTTTCTTGGAAAACAAACTTAGAGCACATAATTACATTTTCCCCAAGGCTAGGTTGCCTTGGGGCACACACTGGATTTCACTATTTTTTCTTATTACTTACTAGGTATTTCTAGACCTTTGAGCAAAAACAATCTCATGAATGGGTTTGTCTTGGCTCGAGGGAGAAGTAATCTAAACAGATTTCTCTAGCATGCCTCTCAAGTGAATCGCTGGAACTTTGTTTCCATCTACTGTGTGGAGGGATTCTGCTTGGGCAGGGCCAGCTCGATTGACAGAGCTTCTAGTGTTAACTAACTAGGTGGCCTTGGCTAAATGCTTAAATCTTAGTTCTTAAAGGTTTCTTTACTTAGTGCTTTCAGAGTTGTTTTCAACAGTCCATTGCACCTTTTAACTTTTTCAGCAGCAGGTCTGTTGAGGAATATTTCAATAACACAGGCCACAGTGTGTTATTGGAAGCCTATGTGCACAGCCCGGGCCATGGAGAGGGAAACGGGGCCCCTGCATCTTTAAGCCTGCTTCAAGAAGAGCAGTAAACAATAGAAAGAATGCG
>CM031078.1:2789749-2801945 GCA_013398505.2 Rhegmatorhina hoffmannsi
AGAATAAACGTTGCCTGTTGCTGTTAACTCCTATGGAGTGGTCCAGCAGGCCAATAAACCTCGCTCCCACGGTTACATTCCACAAAGTTTCAGTGGTAGCTATCTGTCCTTCTTTTTCCTTTTCTCTTCTTGCTCCCTCTGTTTCTCTTCCTTTACTCCTTTCTTGATGCTTTGGGTGGCTTGAAGCTGGAGGGATTGGATTTTGACTTAAGTGTTGTGGATTAATTAAATATTGACTTGGGTGCTGTGGATTAATATGTGCTGAGTTGGTATTGTGGTGGAACATTTTGTCTAGCTTGTGTAGTGCCTTTTTTGAACTTTTGCCAAGTTCCCTTATTTTCTCCCCTAAATTGATAAAGAAACCCATTGGGAACAAGTCCGTAACTTATCTTGATGTTATCTTGAGGTATTAAAGAACTCTCTATATATAATAAAGTAAAACTCTTAGCTGAGCCCATGAGCCCACAGCTCTGGGTCTGGAGCGTTACAGCATATTAATTTAAACTTCCTCAGTTATGGTGTTGATGTGCAGTAAGGCTCAATCCCCTGTAGCTGCGGGAGTCACTGTCCCAGCCATGTCAGAGACCTCCAGCCAGCCAGACCTGCTGATGGCAGATGCAACTCTCCAGGTCACAGTTTGCCAGGAGTGCCTGATGCCTCTATAGGAGGCTGGGGCCAACAAACAGTTATTTTGCAGAAGGTGAGCTGTGGTTGAAGAGCTATGTCACCAGGTGAAGGAGCTACTGGAAGAAGTGAACAGGCTGCGTAGTATTTGAGCAAACGGGTAAGACAGAGATCGATTATTTTCAGAGACACTACAGTCTCAAGACTCTCAGGAGTCTTGAATCTCCATTGTGATGCCAAAAAGGGCATGGAACTAAAAAAACTGCTTAGAGACAATTTATCTTTAAGCAGCAAAGGTATTTATTTTCCAACGTTGGGGGCTAGCTGGTTTGCACCAGACAAACTAGCTCCCAAGTTTCAGTGAAAAGCAGGGTAATTTATACAGTCTTCATACAAAGTTACAACATCTTAACATAAATATTCATATAATTTTGACATCTAATTATCATATTCATAATAGGCAGAGTTTAAGGGGAGCCTGAGGTGGAGTCTTCTTGAACCTTCTTTTGACAGGGTTTTCAGGGGGTCGTTCTGGCCTTGAGCCTCACTTTTGGGGTCTTTTGCTCCTCTTCTTTGCTTTGAACTTTTCAACTTTCTTTTTTAACTTGACTCAGGTGCTGATGCTTGTAAAACTTTTGACTCGTGTCCTCTTTATTTTCTGTGAATGTCCACTTTATTTATGATTACTGGGGTGCTTGGAGTACATTCTTAACATCATCCATTTAGTCAGAAGGAGAGAACAAGTTATCAAGGTTTACACGGCACTTTGTAGAGCAAGGCACCAACATTATCCCAGTTAACTCTTTAAGGCCTTGTTCTTTTTTCAATTGCAGTGGAGAAGCAGGTGAACTCAGAACCCTCCAGTGTAATTACTCAAAGGACTGTTAGTCAAGGGTCTGTTAAAGATGAAGGCTGGAAGCAGGTCACTGCATGTACCAGAAGGAAGGTTCCTCCTCCTTCTCAGAATTTGACAGGTAGGACTGGTGCCTTCTACAACAGGTATGAGGCTCTGGAACTAGAAGGCCAGACAACTGATGAGGTGGGCAAAGGTCCTTTTTGGGTAGTGTGGCCTCCTAAAACAACACTATTGCATCAAGACCTCCTCTGTTAACAGGAAAGGAAGGGTAGTTGTAATAGGAGACTCCCTTCTAAGGGGAACAGAGGGCCCGATACGCACACCGGACTCAACTCACAGGGAAGTCTGCTGTCTCCCAGGAGCTCAGATAAGGGACATTACTGGAAAACTCTCCAGTCTAGTAAGGTACTCTGATTACTATCCGCTATTAGTTGTTCAAACTGGCAGCGACGAAATAACAGAGAAGTCTGAGGGCAGTCAAAAGAGACTTCAGGGCCCTAGGATGATTGGTAGAGGGATCAGGAGCACAGGTAGTGATTTCCTCAATCCTTCCGGTAACAAGGAATAATATTGATCGGAATAGGCATTGCCTAAAATGGAGGGAAAAAAACTTTCCAAACAATATTAGTATAGATAAAGTAGAGAACAGTTCTTTAATGAAAGCTTCCAGGTGCATGGAGTACATAGGTGCACACACCAGCATAGAATTCTCACAATTTTATAGTTTTAACTAATTACCATATCTAGTGGGTACATCGAACCTGAAACCCATTCGCCCCTGGTACCACCCTCAGAACTGCCGCATTGGAGCCCCTCCAGGAGTTCTGGGCCCTCTATCATGTTTTGAATACAATATATCTTATTATTCTGGTTGAGTTGCATGTGTCCCAAACAAGTTGTCCTTGCTAAAATCTCTTTCCTTGAAAAAAACATTATACAGAGTTCCAAGAATGTGGCACAAACCGTGAAAAGGGAGTTTAGAAAATGTCAGCTGCTACCTTAAGAGTGAGAAACTATACAACTATATTAAAATCTACAAATATATAACACATCTTGAGGCATCATAGACAGATCCAACAGGTCAGTGCGTGGCTCCAAGGTTGGTGGAATCGGAAAAATTTTGGGGTTTTTGACCACGGAATGGTCTATTCAACACCTGAGCTACTGACACTTGACGGGCTGCACCTCTCTCATGGGGGAAAAGAGTTCTAGCACAGGAGCTAGTGGGGCTTGTTGATAGAGCTTTAAACTACATTGAAAGGGGGAAGGGGACAAGCCCAAACTTGCCAGTGATGAGTGATGGGATGGTGTGCCAAAACTTGAGGAAACGAGCACTAATGGGATCCCTCAATGTTTCTCACAAGGTGTTGGCTACACGGTACCATACCTGAAATATTTCTACACTAATGCACGCAGCATGAGGAACAAACAAGATGAGCTTGAAGCTTTGGCCCAGTCCCAGAGATTTGATAACATTGACGTAAGAGAAACCTGGTGGGATGAGTCCTGTGACTGGAGAGCCCTGTTGGATGGTTACAGGCTCTTCAAGAGATAGGCAGGGCAGAAGGGATGGAGGGGTGGCACTGTATTTAATAGAAGGGTTAGAATGTATGGAGCTCACAGTTGGCAATGGCATAGTTGAGAGCCTCTGGGTAAGAATCAAGGGGCAAACAAATAATGCAGATGCCATTGCGGGAGTCTACTGCAGACCTCCTAGCCAGGATGATGACACCAACGAATTATTCTTTGAGGAACTAAGGGACACTTCCAAGTCAACTGTCCTTGTCCTTATGGGGGACTTCAACTTGACAGAAATTAAGTGGGAGCACCACACATCTGCTATAACGTGGGCCAGAAGATTCCTAAAAACCTGGATGACAACTTTACAGAACAGGTCCTAAGGGAGCTGACTCAGAAAAATGCCCTCCTTGATCTGCTGCTTGTCAGCAGAGTGGATCTTGTGAGCGAAGTGGAGATTGGCAGCAATCCAGGCCAGAGAGACCACGAAGAAATCAAGTTTAAAATCTCTGTTGACAGGAGGAAAAGTGCCAGCAAAACTTCAGCTCTGGATGTGAGGAGAGAAGACTTCAGGCTGCTCAGGGAGTTAGTAAGAAAGGTCCCCTGGAAAAATGTTTTTGCAGGTGCTGGGGTCCATCAGTGCTGGTCACTTTTTAGACATCACCTCCTAAGTGCACAGGAGCAGCTATTCTCAAATGTTGGAAGTCAAGTAGGTGAGGCAGAAGGCTGTCTTGTCTGAACAGAGATCTTCCCTTGAAAATAAGGCACAAAAGGAAGGTGTATGCCCAGTGGAAGCAAGGTCAAGTGACATGGTGTAACAGGGAGGGTTAAGAAGGATGCCAGAAGCGAGACTAAAGACTGCTGAGAGCTTAACAAAACAGTATCTTTATAACTAGAGTGTGGGAAACATACAGGACTATGAAATATGGAAAGAACAAGCTCTGATATAGACCCACACGGAGAATGGCGCCAGCAAGCAGCCCGGACCTGACCAGCCACACAATATGAAAGACTTTGGTTGTGGAAGTTTGAAAGTTATGCGTTTTACTTGTACGGGTTTTAGTGCAAAAGGTTTTATTGTCACACCCCCTCCAGCATGGTTGCCACCCTTCCCATGTGTTCCCCCTGAGGCTTTGTTCCCTGATGAGTCATCATCACGCCAATCAGGCGTGGGATTGTCTCCTGAGTCAGGACTGCCCCGCCCGGGGGGCGTCCCCCCCGCATTGCCAATGCAGCCGCTGCCGCAGCGGCATCTGCTGCCAAGTGGCAGCAGCTGGGGCCTGCCAGGGCTATCCCCACCTGTTCAGGCCAGGGTGGCCCCCACTTCGGGATCGCCTCTGCCTTGGGATGCCGATGTAGCCGTGGGCAGCACACCTGCCCCTCCTATCGGTTTCCGCCTCTGTCCTAACCCCATTGGTTATCTCACCTGTCTATCCCCAATCCCTGGGTTTGATCCTTCCATTTCCCCTATTGGCTAGCCGAGTACTCAAGTCACTTCCCCTTCCAGAGCCTTACCCAATCCTGTCCAAGTTCCAGCACCTTCCCCTCGGAAGCCTATAAAAGCCACGTGATTGAGCAATAAACGAGTTGTCGCCACGCATCCCTCTGAGTGTACAGACGTCTCTCTCGCGCGCTCCCTGGATTGGAGGGACTTGCGGGAATTGTCTCCTACCCTCCAAATGCTGCATAATTGGCGCCCAACCAACAATGAACCCCAGCAGATATTCTACCCTGTAGAGATTTCTCCAGGATTCCTGGCACAAGCAATGAAGTGCTGTACCTTCGAGCTCCATACGGCGTCCACAGCTAAGCATCTGGATCTCAACCTACTGTGCCAAAGGTAGGGTGAAGTTTTTCTTTTCCTTATTTCCCCTACCCAAGTTTTGAGAAAATGGTGGCACATCCTTCCAAATGCCATAGAGAAACATATAAACGCCTGAAAACCATAATATATCTTCATGGCCACCCTATAGACAAAGAGTGTCTTAAAGCATTGATAAAATGAATTTTTGCTAACAAATATGCTGTTCCTTATAAAATAACTTATGCGGACTGGGATAAGCTTGGAAAAAGACTCTAGAAGGCTACGAAAAGTAATCATATTCTGGCATCCCAGGCGACCATGGCCTGGAGAGTTATTCTAGACACATTAAATAAAAATGAAACTAGAAAAACACATGCATGTGAGGAAGGGACAGAACAGAATTGCGTCTGTTGCATGCGGCAAGCGTCGGGTACAGAATTAGGGAAAGAAAATACATTTTCAACTCTTCCATTACACACAAACCCCTGCACGCATGACACAGACGCCCCGACCCAAGATAGCGACCGCCATGTGGCCAGCCCATCTCTTTCTCCCCTTACACAAAGAAATCAAATCACGCACCTAGATGCTACGTCACAAGGCGCCGGCACTTATCCCATCGTGCAGTCAGAGGGCGCTGCACCTCTCGTATCATCATTAAGCAGCTGCGTTTCCCCCACTGCCCCGCTAGATGCTGCTACCCCTTCCACAGTGGCACCTGCGGATGTAGTGCACCCCACTGCATCACGGGATGCTGCTGTGGAACCCTCCGCAATGCCCAGGGGTGTGGCATATCCTGTCGTGTCGCAGGGCGGAGCAGTCCTCCCCGCGGCACCGCCCACAGGAGTGATGTACTCTGCTGCATCACAAGGAGGTGTTGCCCCTCTCGCAGTGACCCCAGGCAGCATTTTTTCTGTGGCGCTGCCAAGAAATGCTGCCGGTTTTGCAATACCCTCAAGTGGCAGTTATTTTGTCGCCCAGATAGGTGGCGCTGTCCTCCCAGCTGTACCACAGAGTGGCACACACCCCCCCCCCCCCCCCCCCCCGGAGGGCGGGCCACTGCCCCGGTCTCGCGCACTTCCGTGTTTACAAAACTTGTCATCACCCAAGATGGCAGCCCCCATAGCTACAGTCCCACCAGACCCAGTAAGGAATTCTATCCCTGGTCTCATGTCACACAACAAGCAACGTCATTAGAAGATTTAGAATTAGTGAAAGCATTCCCTGTTTTTTACCACTCTAATGGCCCACCAATCTATGAACCTGTACCCTTTCCAGTTCTGAATTATGTGAAAAAAGCAGTGTCTGATTATGGTCTAAATTCCCCTTATGTTATTAGCATTTTAAAGTCACTTTTCGTGGCATACACATTCACATCAAACAACATTAAAACATTAGCTCATACATATTTTACACACATATAAGCTTCACTCTTTGAGGACGAATGGCAAAGATTAATTAGAAAACAGGCAGAGGTTACCTTCTCCACCACTGGTATGCCAGTAATGGACACATTTAATAGACTCTTTGGAGTTGGACCATATATTTCCAATTTGGCACAAAAAATAATTCCTTTAAATGACTTAGACATGCCAAAAAAAATTGGCTTTCTAAGTGATTCAAACCATCGCTGAGGTGTCTGAACCCAAACCATCATTTGCCAAAGTACAACAGAAACCCACAGAGCCATTTATAGACTTTTCTGAGAGACTGAAAGAAGCTGTTTCAAAGCAAATTAAAAATCCACAGGCACAAGATGCACTGTTTCTGAAATTGGCCATTGAACAAGCAAATGATGATTGTCAGACAATATTAAAATCCCTGAAAGATCCAACTCCAATGGATATGGTCAAACCCTGCAAAAACGTAGGATCACATACATACATTAAATCCCTGATAGCAGAAGTCCAGGCAGTGCAACAACACCAAAAGGAGGCTACGTGCCATCACTGCAAACAGCCTGGACATTTTAAAAAGGATTGTCCTTCACTCAATAAGAAAACACCTGCTATATCACCCAGCTTGTGTCCTCGCTGTAAAAAGAGCCAGCCTCTCCGGAGGATAGCTGCAGTACAATGGCTCTCACACAAATACCTTGAACCTCTGATTAGTATTCCAGTTGGTCCAAAGAAAATTATGATTGAATTTCTGGTCGACACAGGGGCTCAGATAAGTGTAATTACAAAAGAAACAGCAGATATGTTGGGAATTTTACAAAGCCACAGCAAAGTTGCCTTTATGGGCATAGATGGTATCGTAAAAAAATGCCTCACAGCAAACATTGCTGTCTGGCTCCTGGGGGAAGAGAGGCTAATCAAAGCTGAAGTGTTAGTGGGAGCAGCACAAACAAACCTGCTAGGATTTGATTTATTGTGCGGAAGAACCTGGCAACTTCCAGGGGGAACTATATAGAGTTTTGCTGCAAAAGACACAGAGGCATCAGTAATACAAACTAATTTTGGATCAACAAGAGACAAAGCAAACTCAATGAAATCTAATAATTTATTAGAGATAACAGTATCCCCTGCCCACAGCAGCCCTTACAGGCACTGACGGGGTGGTCAAAGACTTAGAACAAAGAGGCATCATTGAGAGAACCCACTTGCCCTACAACTCACCCGTTTGACCAGTTAAAAAACCAAACAGACCATGGTGTTTCACTGTGGATTTTTGGCAATTAAATTCAAATGCTGCTCCTTTGGCTGCAGCCATCCTTAATATAGCAAAAATTGTACAGAGAGCTTCCCACACGTGGATGCCTGCCTTAGATGTCAAAGATATGTTTTTCATGATACCTCTGAGGGAGCAGAATAAAGCACAATTTGCCTTTACATGGTGTGGTAGTCAATTTAGTTTCAACAAACTCCCACAAGGTTATAAACACTCTCCAACCATCGCTCATAAAACCTTGGCAAAAATGGTAGCCAAGATAATAAGAATAGCCGGTTGCCTGTTCAACTGAGCAGTTTCTTCTCTTTTTCTCTTTACAGAAACATCAAACAAGCAGTATGGGAACAGACAAATTTGTAGGAATCAAAATTCAGCAATAAGCAGAAAAAGAACTGACAAGCTTAAACAGTAAGCCATGGTCAACAGAGGCTGAGACAAAATCCCATCACTAAGGACAACAAGGCCTGTTGATGTTCAACCATGCTGATTAGCTGTCTCTGGCTCCAAGACAGAGATGGATTTTAAGATGAATGTTATCAATTCATGTTGAAACCTTTCGTTTTCTTCCCCCCATGTAAATCCCTGGTATAGAAAATATTAGCTAATTGTGCAACCTGGCCAAAACTTGTATAATTAACATATGTTACCATAATCCATCCTCCTTATTAGCATATCCTGGCCCCGATACCTTTAAATTGCGTGTCACGTTTCAATAAACCATTCCAGTTTTTACCTCCATATCTGGGATCGGTAGCTTTTTTAGACTCTTACAAAAAACTAATCATGGATAGATACTGAAATTTGGGAGGGGAAAGCACTAAAACTTCCCCATATAGACGAAATCTTGAGGATTAAAAATCTTGACCTATATGGTATATATTTTTACAGCAAATCCACCAACTCTCTAGTATTAATTGTTGTGTTTTGAAAACATTTGTACTGAGTTAAATTCATCTAGCCTAATAAACTGGAGGCTGAACTCATCCAACCTGTTTAAATCTCAGTTAGCTTTCAGATTTTGCTCAAATTGAAGTACTGACTTTATTTCTTTTAAATATGTTTTTCAATCTTTTTTGCAATTTTAAATAAAGCTGATTTGTTACAAGCCTATTCCTAGAAGTTAAATATCTTGTCCAGAAGTCACTGCTGGCAGAAGGAAGTAATATCTGATATAGTTGAGTTTTCATTTAGCAGTAATTGGAGCATTTCTCTTAAAAGCTGGGCTTAATTCACTACTTCCTGTAGTATGCAAGAATTCACTTAAAGAAGGCAAATTTTCCTGAAATGGTCACACAGTTGGACTAGATGTTCATTGTAGGTCCCTTCCAACTGGAATTATTCTATTTATTTAATTTACATCACCTGAATTTGAACTGTATTGATGTTTTATTCAAGTTGCTAAAAGATAGATGGTTGTTCCTGCTGACATGATAAATCTCATCAACATTGTAACCATGTCAGAAAGCAAACACATTGGAAAGAGGCTTCTGTTTCTGTTGACTTTAAATAATTCCTGTGATAGCTCCATAGTAGCTTGCTTGAAAAAAATTAGCCAGGTAGCCAGATAGTTATCTCAAACAGATAATTCCTCCTTTAAGGTTAAATTAAAGCAAAAGTGGTATTTGTATTTAAAGTTATTAACTGAAGACCAAGATCAGAAGTTAGATATCATTCCTCCTTCAAATTCAGATCAAGCAAAGATCTAGCCACTTGAATTCTGAGGGTTCTCGATTCTACCATCAAATCAAGAGTGCTGTAATTTTTCATCATTTAAGGCTCATTCTGTTTAGGCTGGAAGGATATCAAGAAAGCAAGTGATTAATTTTTGCAAGAACAGAGGTTTCCTTAACTGAAGGATCTATATCTAAGAGAAACATGAATTGCTGATGCATAATAAATTTGCTGAAGTTGATGACAGAAACATTTGGATTAATAGATAAACCACAAGGATGCTGACAGATAATTATGCTGCAAGACCTACAAAATAATTTTTGTAATGTATGTTGCTATGCTGTACCACATTTATGATTAGACAATATGCATCAGTAGGTGGATGATTCATATCATACCCTTGTAGCATAAGGTATAAAACTCTATCCCTTGTTTGGCTGAGACATCTCACGCATATGAATAAATACTTACCTTTGTAATTCTATACTTTGCGTCCTAGCCTCTCTCCTCAGTCGTCACGGACCAAATTTTTAACACAGGATATCCATAGTTGATTTTTCTTTCTTATGATGGCTTACACATTTTCTTTCCTATGATGGTGAGAGGGCAGTGTACAGCCGCTGGCTCCCAAGACCTGTTTAAGGAAGCGGTACCACTGCAATAAAGCACTGTGGCCGCCTCACGAGGCAGCACTAGATCCACCGCGGTGGGTGGGCGGATGGGAGGGGAAAGGCAGACATTCACCGCCCCTGGGTCTAGTGGCCTTCGTTTGGAGAAGGGCTAACACAGCCATCTGCGAACAAGCCCACACCACCCTCCGCTACGACCGTCGACGGAGCGCCGATAAACGGCAGTGAAGGAAAAGGAGCGGCAGCACCTGCAGGTACGCCTGCGCGATAGCGAGTAGTAGTGGACTAGGTGGAGTATTGTTTCCTGCGCTCCTGTCGCAGTTCGGAATTTGCAGTGCGCCTGCGCGTTGGTGGAGGGGAAGAGGGCGGTGTCCGGTCCCATGTTTTGAACGTCTCGATGCGGGTAGCTCACTATTTGGCAGGAAGGTGAGGAGGCCTCTATCCTGGCGGTGGAGTTCGCGTACGGGTAGGAGGATCTAAATGTAGCAGAGGCGAATAGGAGGCAGCAGTGGCAACGGTGGAGTAGGACAAGTGAAACAGCTGTCCCTACTGCTGTCGCAGATAGTCTGAGTGGCCTAGCGAGATAGAAGGACTGCTGCGGCTGCGGCCGCAGCCCTAACGCTTCTAGGCCATCCTTCTAGCACTTCCAGGCGCCTATCCCGCCAGCAGGTGAGTAGCGAATGCGGGGGACGGGGGGAAGGAAAGGAAAGCGCAGCCCGTCGCGCCGCCTTTAGCCTAGCCTAGTACCGGGTAGAACCGAAGGGAGTCGCTACGGAATGAGCTTGGAGTCGCTGTTTCTAGCTTTCCCTCTCCTTCTCCGAGGCTGACGTTATTTATATACCTGCGATGTTCCGTCTCTGTTAACCCTTTACTTCTTCACTGCCTGCCTCAGCAGCCCGCCTAGAAGCCGTCGGAGGCGGGCGAGAGCAGGAGCCCTTTGCCTCCCTTCCCACGTAGCGCCCCGGCTTCTTGGTAGCTTCCACTCTTCTGGGCTTCGGGGGACTGCTGCCTTCCTTTGGCATGGCCCCTCCCGCTATCTACCCCGCCCACATCGCGTTCCTTGCTGGAGAGAAGGGGTCGCAGCTGCACGTTTCCCCTTCCTCTTTGTGGAGCTATTGTACTGTGGGCTGGGGCCCGCTGAGGGGCTCCCAGCAGATAAGCCTCTCTGTTGATAGAGCACGTTGGGGGAGGCAGGTATGTCTCTGGCCTGTCATCTGTTCGCTCCCCCCATGAGAAAATGGAGTGAAGGGGATGTGAGGGTGGTGGCCGGGCTCGGCCGTGCCTCAATAGCCAAGGGCCGGAGCTGTGAAAGCTGCTAACGCGTCGGGCTGGCAGCGCTGGAGTTGCACACGCTACCGCCGCTGTCTGGGACACCCAGAGTGTGTGTACGTATGCGTGCGCTCTGCTCGCGCTTTTCTGGGTTCCTTTGTCTGCCGCTTTCCCCTCCTCCCTCCTCTCCTTTCTTTACCCCTCCCTTCTTTCCCCTCTCTTCCAGACTCAAAATGCTGCTGCAGCTGCAGGTTTATAAATACTGGACTAACACACACAACATGGCTGACGCTCGCCCACCTCCTTCACCAAGCTCTCTTCTTTCTCCCTCTGTCTCCGCTGCTTAGCCTTTCCTCCATTTAGTCTTTTGTTTCTTCTCTTTCATCTCCCATTAAAAAAAAAAAATCACTCTCCTTATTGCGCGCATGGCGGGATTTCAAGGGTAAGGATCATCACTTTGAAGGCTTTCTCCTTTCGTTTTGCTGTTTACAACAAAATCAAACCTAAAATCAGAGGGGGATTGGGAACCTAGCAAGGCCTGTTGGGAGGAGAAGAATTGTCTGAGCTCTGCTGAGAAAGGCTTGCTTGGAATGCGCGTATCTCTTTGAGGGAGGGGGCTGGTGCACCAAAGCGCTGGCGAAGATGAAATACTGTATTATGCTTGCAAAATGATCTAGTAATTTCTTTCATTTTGGGATGTAGTCCAATATAAGGTATCAACTTGGCACAGTCTTATTAAAAAAACCTGAACTACTTATGTTAGAATAGGCATTGTGTGGTGAAAAAACATAACATAGGTTCTCTGGGCTTTCTTGGCTCTCTCTGTCTCCTTGTCAGTATCTTAAATAGCTCACAGATCATAGGATATAAAACTGGAATTAGAATCATAGAATCGATTGGGTTGGAAAAGACCTCCGAGATCATCGAGTCCAACCCTTGGTCCAACTCTAGTCCATATCATGGCACTCAGCCATGATCATGGCACTCAGCGCCACATCCAATCTGCATTTAAAAATCTCTAGGGATGGTGAATCCACCACCTCTCTGGGCAGCCCATTCCAATGCCTGATTACTCTCTCTGTAAAGAATTTTCTTCTGATATCCAACTTAAATTTCCCCAGGCAGAGCTTAAGCCCGTGCCCCCTTGTCCTATTG
>CM031078.1:2801955-2823311 GCA_013398505.2 Rhegmatorhina hoffmannsi
TTCTTGGCTACCTGGGCACACTGTTGGCTCATGTTGAGCTTCCTGTCAATTAGTACCCCAAGATCCCTTTCTGCCTGGCTGCTCTCCAGCCACTCTGTGCCCAGCCTGTAGCACTGCAGGGGGTTGTTGTGGCCAAAGTGCAGGACCCAGCACTTGGCCTTATTAAACTTCATCCCATTGGAATCAGCCCATCTCTCAAGTCTATCCAGATCCCTCTGCAGAGCCCTCCTGCCTTCCAGCAGGTCGACACTCCCTCCCAACTTGGTGTCATCAGCAAATTTGCTGATGATGGACTCAATCCCCTCATCTAAATCATCAATAAAGATGTTAAACAGGATTGGACCCAACACAGACCCCTGGGGAACACCACTAGTGACCGGCCGCCAGCTGGATGCAGCTCCATTCACCAGCACTCTCTGGTCCTGACCCTCCAGCCAGCTCCTAATCCAGGAGAGGGTGCTCCAATAAAATATATTGCTTATGTTTAAGGTCACTGGTTGATCTCTTGTCCTATTTTCAGAGTCTTCCTAGTGGTTCAGAGGTAGTCCTGAATACCAAATTCTTTGGGTGTAGCCTATTAAGATGATAATTCCCTCTGAATATGTACCTCAAAGGCTTTTTAATTCTATCCACTGTATTGCCTGGTGGGTTTTTTGTTTTCCCTACATTACTATTAGGTCAGAACAAGTAATTAATATAGGGAACATGGATAACCATTCTAAGATTACTATGATGACTAGGTTGTAAAGTATAACCTTACCTAGCAAACTGATGTCTACCACTGGTCTTGCTTCTTAAGGTGATATTACTTTGCCCCATATGTTGCTGGTCACTTGTAAAATGAAGAAGTAAGCTTGGCTTTTTCCGTAGTGGTCACTGACTTGATCTAAAGTATACTAAGCTGCCATTATGCTAATTTCTGAAAAAAACCTTTACCTATCTACACCTTAACTTGACCTCCCTTTGAAAAATATAAATTACTTTATTTTTTCTGAACCTGTATTAATCACATTCAAATGTAAAAATGAACTTTACTAGATCGTGACCTCTTACCCCAAGAAGCACAACTGAAACATATATCAAACATCAGATTTCTGGTCTGGTATGTGTTGAGATCAAATAATAATTTTCACAACAGAAATAGTTTTCCTAGTATATATTTTCTTTATGAAAAATTCTTCCCTAATGTGTTCAAAAAAGGTAGCTTAACTGCACTGCATAACTTCAAGCTTGCTGTTGAGATTTTTAAATCTGGAATTTACCAGCAGCATAGAAGTAAGCATGTTCTGGAATAGTTCCCTTGTGACATTTTTTGTATTGGGTATAATTGGCAAGGTTTGGGGGTGGAGGGGAGCAGAGTGGGGCTTCAGGAGTGACCTCTGTGGGAGAAAGTTGTTGACTGTCCTGTACTGGTTACAGTTGGTTCCAGATAGCTCATTAGCAACCCCATTGCAGGTCAAAAATGAGCCAATTGGTAAACTTTGTGATGCCTCTGTGAAAATAAAAGGAAGAGTGGTAAATGCTGAAAAAAAAAAAGGAAGAAAAGAAATAACAGCAAAGCCGAAGAAAGAGGAGACAGAAGACCACGCTGGAATAGGAGGAGAGCAGAAGCTCAAGTGGTAGTCTGAGCAGGAGCCAAGAGGCCTGACTCTAAAGGGACTGCTACCAGTACAGGATCCATCACACACTGACCCTGATTTCCTGAGCTGCCTGTTGCCCCATCTAAGAGACTTTTGTGTGGTGATGGGATTGGAGAAAGAACAGAGGGAAGGAGAGGTTTTGCAGAGGCAAGGGATGATGAAGTGGATTGAAAGCTGTTTGAATGGCTGGGCCCAGAGAGTGGTTGTCAGTAGCACAAAGTCTAGTTGGAGGCCAGTAGCTAGTGGTGTACCCCAAGGGTCAATACTGGGTCCAGTCCTGTTCAACATCTTCATTAATGGCCTAGATGGATGGGGCAGAGTGTACCCTCAGCAAGGGAGGGAGTAGCTGATATACCAGAGGGTTGTGCTGCCACCCAGAGACCTGGACAGGCTGGAGAAATGGACTGACAGAAACCTCATGAAATTCACCAAGGGGAAATGCCAAGTTTTGCCCCTGAGGAATAACCTCATGTACCAATACATGCTTGGGGCCACCCATCTGGAAAGCAGATTTGCAGAAAAGGACCTGGAGATCCTGGTGGACACCAGGTAGAACATGAGCCAACAATGTACCCTTGTGGCAAAGAAGCTTGATGGTATCCTGGGCTGCATTAGGCAAAGCATTGCCAGCAGGTCAAGGGAGGCGATCCTTTCCTTATTAAGCACTGGGGAGGTTGCACATGGAGTACCATGTCCAGTTCTGGGCTCTAGAGTACAGGAGAGATATGGACATACTGGAGAGAGTCCAGTGAAGGGCGACTAAGATGATTAAGGGACTAGAGTATCTTGCGTCTGAGGAAAGGCTGAGAGAGCTGGCAATGTTTAGTCTAGAGAAGAGAAGGCTGTAATGAAGACAGAGCCAGGCTCTTTCCAGTGTGCCTAGTGATAGGACTAGAGGCAATGGGCACACAGTGAAACACAGGAGGTTCCATTTGAACATAAGGAAAAACGTTTTTACTGTGAGAGTGACCGAGCACTGGGACAGGATGCCCAGAGAGATAGTGGAGTCTCTGTCCTTGGAAATATTCAAAATCTGTTTGGACATAGTACTGGACAATTGGCTCTAGGTGGCCTTGCTTGAGCAGGGTTATTGAACCAGATGACCTCTAGGGGTCCCTTCCAACCTCAACCATTCTGGGACTTTGTGATTTCTGAGAGACAATGAGCATGGCTTTTTGTTTTTTTCAGTAACAGAATTGATAATGAGAAGTTTTTCATTGACAACAAATGAAATTGATTGAAACTCCCCAAAAATCAGTAAACCTTTTTGCCCATAACACATTTATATTGTCTTCTTGTTATCCTTTTTCAAATAGTGTCAAACATAACAAAAATTCAGTACAGTTCTTAAAACACTGGTATGCTTAGATAATTGACATCATCATACTGATGAGCATTTTTTTGTTCTTCTGTACATCTCTAACATCTCTGGTCTTCAACTTGCATTGTAAAATCTTTGGAGAGTAAACTGTCTTTAAATTTTCTAGGAATGATACAAATAATGAAAATAAAGCTTGGAAAATTTAAGTTGTCTAACATCTTGTACTCAAAAGACAGCTACATTTGTATGATTTTGTATGGTCATTTGCCCATCGTGTTCCTTAATCTCATGTATTTTGCGCAGTCATAAGATTTCTGTCTTAATGTTGAAAGAAGACACAAGGTTTCATGAATGTTTGATTTGCCATCAGTTGAACTGCAGTTATAAGATATCTGATCTATCAAAATATCCACTGACAGGAGTGTCTTCAAAAAACAGTTTAAGACAAAATTGTGTCTCTTGTGTGGTGCAAATACTTTTCAAAAATCTGACTCAATGCTTTTGGAGTTGGGGAATACACAGGTGTTTGACGTATTTGGAAACTGGAGACCGTTGAGTACTTATGTTTGACATCTTGTGAGTAGGGGGAGCATTCACAAAAGCTGCCCTCAGGTCCCATAGAGTCATCTCTACTGAAGAGAAAATACTTTTTCTAGAAGGGAATCAAGATAGAAATCTCTCTTGGTCCATTGACTGCTGAGGGCACCTCCGGTGACTACTGGCTTATTTTTGTTGTTAGTATTTGTGAATTAGATCTCTTTTGATCTTCTGTGTGTGTCATCTGTCCTCCCCATTTTATAAGTATAAACATACTTCACTGTTAGGTATCAGCCATAAGACAGAGAGCAAGCAACCTCTCTTCTGTTTTATGTGCTGTCCTAACAGTTCTAATAGTTCACTTGTTTAAAGCTGGGGGGGATTGATTGAATCCTACCTTCAGTTATAGCAGCGTTGGCTTGTATAGAGAGGATGATGAGGCAAATTTAATTTATATGACTAGAGATGTAGCAGTATCAATATTGGATGAAAAGTACATTTTTAAATGATAACAACTTGGGACTGGATTCTTTGCTGTGAATAAACATCCTAGTTGTCAGTCATGCTGAGGCTTTTAACCACAATTCTGTAAGACTGTATGTTTGGATGTGGATGGGGCAAGTTTAAATATGAAGCAGAGATGTGGTGGCAGAAAATAGGAAGAACAGGAGCTAGGAAGCTTGTGGTTCAAAACAAAGACAGGGCGAAACAGGCTTGACTTGGGGAATTTAATCACCAGAGGAGTGAGGCTTTAAAAAAGCTTAATTTATTGCTAATTTATATATATATATATATAAATATATATATAAGAATAAATATAAAATTACTAATTCAAGTATTGGGAAACAGAATCAAAACAAACATTAAAAGACTTATGGAAAACCCACTTGGGGAAACACTTTTCCTTCCCTGGCCTCAGCCTCACTCCAAACTCTTCCCCTTGCCCCTTATGTCTGCAGGTTACCCTCAGTCCATTCAGCGATGCGGTGTGTGTGTATGTGGAGAGGGTTGTTATGGTCAGCATATAGCAGCTTCTCTCTGCTGCTCATTCCTTGTCACTTTGTTCTGTCATGGGTTCTCTGCAGACTGCAGTTCCTTCAGGAATATTTGCTCTGTTATGAAGTTCTTTCTATTCTGACCTTGGTGTTTCCTCTATTGTCTTACACTTCTTTTTGTTCCCTTCTCCCCTTTTCCTTTGGTGTCTTCTCCCATTTTTAAATATGTTTCCACAGAGGTGCCACCAGCTTTGCTGATCTGTTCAGCTTTGGCCTGTGATGGATTTGTTGCTGAGGAGGCTGGAACTGGCTGTGACAGGCACAGGGTAGTCCCTCATTCTTGCCACATACACCCAATGGACCATGAAAGGCAGAGGGAGGTGTCTGTTCTTGTATGTGCTCTGTTTATCTATAGGATAGACTTCCAGAAAGCCTCACCTGTTTATAAAGGGAGGGATACTCTGCTTTCTGAGATCCTAACTTTTTACCTTTCTTTCAGGTTTTTTTGTTTGTTTTGTTATTGCCAATACATATATTTATGCAAAATTTCAGGAAACTGAGGATGTAATAAAGTGTTGTTGAATCCAGTTCAGGCCACACATAAAGCTTTCTGCAAATTTTTTTAAAGCTAAGAGGAGGATCTACCTCTTGTCCCTGCCAAAAGTTCTCACTCCAAAGTCTTATCTTGATGAATGTACTTTCTTATTTCTTTTCCGCTTGTGCCACATGTGTAATAAATAAAATAATTTAGAAGCAGGATTTTTTAAATAAAAATATTATCAAAGTAAGAAATGAATACATATTTTCTGTAGGACAAGCAAGGTATGGTAGGGAAAAAAAAAGATTTCAAGATGGTCTTTATTCTTAGAGTCTTTGCTTCCTTCTTGCCATATTTTTTCACCTCTCTGCTAATACAGGCCAAGAAGAATTAAATGTTTGAGGCATACATTTTGCTTGTCTGTAGAGGCAATTCCTCAAAGCCTATTCACAGGCAGTCCTTCCAGTTATATAATCTTTTGAAGTACAATAACATAATAAAATTACCTTCTTTCTCTGCTGAATTCTCACATCTGTAAATTATTCTAGGTGTTGGAAAATGGTATTGAATACTGCTCTGGTTCATAAGGGGAGTGTTTTTCCCAAGTCGCTAGGTATCTTGTGTTCTGAAAATCATTCTAGCAAGAGGGGATAAGCATAGAATACAATGTGAATTCTTGAGCTGCAGGTTGGTTTTGACAGCTCAGTTAAAAGAAATTTAAACCAGTTTTGCTAATTTCTGAACAAAAACTGTTCATATACTTACAAACTCATGCAGATGTTCTCTGAAAGTACATTTTTTCATAGTCTAATATGTAACTTTTCACCAAATAACTAAAAATGTTTATTCTTCCTCCTAAATACTTCTTGAGATGTTCTGCTTCTCATTTATTTTCATGGATTTGTAAATATGCATTATTTTCAGAGCCAGTTCTTTGTGCATTTTTCCTCCACTTCTTAAAGCATCAGCGGTATCATAATCACTGTTCTCTGGTTTTTCCTCTCCTTCTAGGAAGGGTTGTCACTTTTACAACTTTATTCCCCCCGTTCCTTTTTTTTTTTTTTAAGTTATGCAGGATGTTACTTGTTTTACATGAAAAATCTGAAAGACCTGTATATAAATAGAAAATAACATATGGTGATATGATGCTGAGGAGTAGTCTTTTGTAGGGGAGTAAAAAAACCCCAAACTCACAACACAACAGTATAGTAAGCGGTTAAAGTTCTCATTTGCCCTTGCTGATTATTTCAGTGTTAACTACAATATTTAAATTATCGGTATTACAGGGCTATGGTTTCTTTTCTACAGCTCTACTACTCTTCTACAAGCAACATTTCAGTTTAAAGAACTATTTTTCACTGACCTTTCAAATTTATAAATATATAAAATAGCTATATTTACAACTAATATAATGCTGTGTTCTCAGTGCCTTGCTGTTACTACATTTTATAACTTTGCCCAGGATGCAGTTGGCCTTCTGGGCTGCAAACGCACATTGTTGGCTCATATTCAGCTTTCTATCTATGAGAATCCCCAAGTCCTTCTCGGCAGGGCTGTTCTCAATGAGTTCATTCAGTCTCTGCTCATGTGTAGGATTGCCCTGACCCGGGTCCAGCACCTTGCACTTGGACTTATTGAACCTCATGAATTTCTCATGGGCCCACTTCTCAAGTTTGTCCAGGTCCCCCTGGATGGCATCCCATCCTTCTGTTGTGTCAACTGCACTGCTCAGCTTGGTGTCACCTGCAAATGTGTTGAGGGTACATTCAATCTCACTGTCTATGACAGTGATAAAGATATTAAATAGCACTGGTCCCAAGACAGAGCCCTGAGAGACATCACTTGTCACTGCCCTCCACCTTGAAATAGAGCCATTGACCACAACTCTCTGGCTGCATCCATCCAGCCAATTCCTGAATAGTCCATACATGAAATCTATGTCTCTCCAATTTGGAGATAAGGATGTCATGTGGGACTGTATTAAAGACCTTACAGAAGTCTAGGTAATGACATCAGTCAGTCTTCCCTTGTTGACCATTGCAGTCACTCTATCATAAAGGCCACCAGATTGGTCAGGCACAATTTGCCCTTAGTAAAGCTGTTGCTGGCTGTCTTGGATCATCTCCTTGTCTTGCATGTGCCTTCCATGAAGATCTGCTCCATGATCTTCCCAGGCAAAGAGGTGAGACTCACTAGTCTGTAGTTCCCTGTGTCTTCCTTTCTCCCTTTTTTAAAAATAGGAGCAATATTTCCCTTTTTCCAGTTACCGGGGACTTTACCTGACAGCCATGGATTTTCAAATATAATGGAGAGTGGCTTGGCAACATCAGGCAGTTCCCTCAGGACCCTTGGATGCATCTCATCGGGCCCCATAAGATTTGTGGCTATTTGGTTTCATCAAGTGATCTGGAACCTGCTCTTTTCTTGCAGTGGGAGGGACTTCCCTCTCCAACCCCCACCTAGAGGTTCAGGGACTTGAGAAATATGTGAAGCTTGACTGCCAGCGAAGACTGATGAGAAGAACTCATTGAGTACCTCAGCCTTCTCCATATCTCTTGTTTATCCGGGCCTTTTTTTTCTGACCTATGTACTTATAGAATCCCTTGTTATTCTTCACATCCTTTGCCAAGTCCTGGTCCATCTGTGCCTTGGCTTTCCTGATCCCATCCCTACACATCCGAACCATATCCCTGTACTCTTCCTAGGTTACATGTCCATATGTCTGCTGGCTGTGCATTTCATTCTTACTCCTCAGTTTGAGGAGCAGATCCTTGCTCAGCCATGCCAGTTTCCAGCCTGCCTTGCTTGATTTCCTACATGCCAGGACAGAGAGCTCTTGTGCTCTGAGAAAAGTGGCCTTAAAGAGCTGCCAGCTCTGGTCAGCCCCTCTGTCCTTAAGGACAGTTTCCCAGGGGATCTCATTCACCAACTCCTTAAATATCTGGTTGTTTACTCTTCCAAAGTTCAGGGTCCTGATTTTGCTCCTCACCAGCCTCACACTCCTTGAGATCACAAACTCCACCAGGGCATGGTCACTATAGCCCTGTCTGTCTCCAATCTTACTTCCTTTAATGAGCTTATCTGCATTGGTGAGCACCAGATCCAGTAATGCCTCACCTCTGGTTGGTTTCTTTAATACCTGGACCAGGAAGTTGTCCTCTACACACTCCAGGAGTCTCCTAGATTGCTTACAGCCAGCTGTATTGCTTTCCCAGCAGATTACTGGGTGGTTGCAATCCCCCATCAGGATGAGACCTTGTGAGTGTGATGCTTCCTGTAGCTGGAGCAAGAAGGCCTCATCAACAGGCTTCCCTTGATCAGGCAGCCTGTAGTAGATGCCAAGCAAAAGGTGTCCTTTGTTGGTCCTGTCCTTGATTTTTACCCACAAGCTCTCAACCTGTTTGTGGCTGTTTCTCAGAGGCAGCTCTTCACAATCTACCCATTCCTTGACATAGACAGCAACACTCCTGCCCCTCCTTCCCAGCCTATCTCTTCTGAAGTTTGTAGCCCTCAGTTGCAGTGCTCCAGTTGTGTGATTTGTCCCACCATGTTTCTGTGATAGCAATTATATCGTAGTTTTTTAATTGCACCCTGGTTTCCAACTCCTCTTGCCTTCTTGTGTCTCTAAGGCAATTAAACTGATGGCCTTCTTGGATGGCCCCTTTCTTAGCTTATCCTTGACAGAATACTACCATGCCCACTAAACCATATCACAAAGTGTCACATCTAATCTTTTGAACACTTCCAGGGATGGTGACTCCACCACTTTCCTGGGGAGCCTGTTCCAATGCATAACCACTCTTTCAGTGAATAAATTTTTCCTAATATCCAACCTGATCCTCCCCTGGTGCAACTTGAGGCCATTTCCCCTTGTCCTATTCTTAGTTGCTTGGAAGAAGAGGTCGACCCCCACCCTGCCACAATCTCCTTTCAGGTAGTTGTAGAAAGCAATAAGGTCTCCCCTGAGCCTTCTTTTCCCCAAAATAAACAACCCCAGTTCCCTCAGCTGCTCCAGACCCTTTGCCAGCTTTGTTGCCCATCTCTGGACATGCTCCAGCCCCTCAATGTCCTTCTTGTAGTCAGGGGTCCAAAACGGAACACAATATTTGGGGTACAGCCTCACTAGGGCTGAGTACAGAGGGACAATCACTTCCATAATCCTGCTGACCACACTATTGCGGATACAAGCCAGGATGTTGTTGGCCTTCTTGGCCACCTGGGCACACTGCTGGCTCATGTTCAGCTGCTGTCAACCAACACCTCCACATCCTTTTCTGCTGGGCAGCTTTCCAGCCGCTCTTCCCCAAGCCTCTAGCACTGCATGGGGTTGTGTGACCAAAGTGTAGGGCTAGGCACTTCATCTTATTGAACCCCTTATTGACCTTATTGAACAGTTGGCCTCAGCCTGTCCAGATCCCTCTGCAGAGCCTTCTTACCCTCCAACAAATCAACACTCCTGCCCAACTTTGCATTGTCTGTGAACGAATTTATGGTGTGCATGATCCCCTTGTCCAGGTTATCAATGAAGATGTTAAATAGAACTGGCCCAAATACTGAGCCCTGAGAAACACCACTCATGACTGACAGACAGCTGAATTTAACTCCGTTCACCACTGCTCTCTGGGCCCAGCCATCCAGCCAGTTTTTTACCCAGTGGAGAGTACATCTGTCCAAGCCATGGGAAGCCAGTTTCTCCAGGAGAATGCTGAGGGAAAGTGTCAAAGACTTTACCAAAGTTCAGGTAGACAACATCCACAGCCTTTCCCTTGTCCACTAAGCGAATCACCTTGTCATAGAAGGAGATAAGGTCAGTCAATCAGGACTTGCCTTTCCTAAACCCATGCTGGCTGGGCCTGATCAACTGGTTGTCCTGTACATGTCACATGATGGCACTCAAGATGATCTGCTCCATGACCTTCCTTGGCACCAAGTCAGGCTGACAGGCCTGTAGTTCTCTTTTTGACCCTTTGTATAGATGGGCGTCACATTTGCTAATTTCCAGTCACCTGGGACCTACCTGGTTGACCAGGACAGCTGGTAAATGATTGAAAGCAGCTTGGTGAGCTCTCCCTCCAGCTCCCTTGGTACCCTTGGGTGAACCCCATCCGGTCCCATGGACTTGTGCAGGTCTAAGTGGCACAGTAGTTCACTGACCATCCCCTCCTGGATTATGGGGGCTTTATTCTGTTCTCCATCTCTGTCTTCCAGCTCAGGGGGCTGGGTACCCTGAGGACAACTGGTTTTACTAAAGACTGTGGCAATGAAGACATTAAGTACCTCAGCCTTTCCTCATCTTTTGTCATTGTTTCCCCCTCATCCAACAAAGGATGGAGATTCTCCTTGACCCTCCTTTTGTTGCTGATGTATTTGTAGAAACATTTTTTGTTGTCTTTTACAGCAGTGGCCAGATTAAGTTCTAGCTGGGCTTTGGCCCTTCTAATTTTTTCCCTGCATGACCTCATGACATTCTTGTAGTCCTTCTGAGCTGCCTGACCCTTTTTCCAGAGGCGATAAACTCTTTTTCTTCCTAAGTGTGAGCCAAAGCTCTCTGTTCTGCCAGGCCAGTCATCTGTGTTGGCTCATCTTTCAGCATAAGGACAGGCTGTTCCTGCTTCTTTAAGATTTCCTTCTTAAAGCATGTCCAGCCTTCCTGGACTCCTTTGCCCTTCAGGACTGCCTCCCAAGGGACTCACTCAACCAGTCTCCTAAACAGGCCAAAGTCTGCCCTCTGGAAGTCCAAGGTGGCAGTTCTGTTGACCTCTCTCCTTATTTCTCTGAGAATTGAAAACTATAATTTCTTGATCGCTATGCCCAAGATGGTCTCTGACCTGTCCTTCTCTGTTTACAAACAGCAGGTCTAGCAGTGTAGCTCCCCTGGTTGGCTCACTCACCAGCTGTGTCAAGAAGTTATCTTCTACATGCTCCAGGAACCTCCTGGACTGTTTCCTCTGCTGCATTGTATTTCCAGCAGACATCCGGTAGGTTGAAGTCCCCCATGAGAACAAGGACCAGAGATCACAAGATTTCTCCCAGCTGCTTATAGAATATTTCATCTGTCTCTTCATCCTGGTTTGGTGGTCTATAACAGACTTCCACTATGATATCTGCATTACTGGCCTTCCCCCTGATTCTTACCCATAAGCACTCAGCTCTATCAGTACCATCATCTGGGAGACTGAAATGTTAATGACTCTGGCCATTTGCAAAGGCAGCAGGATGCTTTGCTGAGGCCAGGTTTGCACCTTCAACTGAAAGGGAAGAGGAGAGTTTTTGGGTGTGTTGTAGTGAAACCTCTGATCTGCATAAGAACAGCCCTCTTGCTTTTTTTTCCTTATATATTTTCTTAAGTCATATTTTTATACTTTTATATTGTTATATTTCTATAGAGAAATAGCTATATACCAACTTTCTACTGCAACCAAATTGTTCTAAAATAAACCTGCCATATATATACACTGGTCATTGAGTGTCATTTCACTCTAATCTGCCCTGAGGGATCTATTAGAAAGAACCTCAGTTACCCCGCCTCAGGGGCAGGTTGTAACACATCAAGCTCCAGACAATCAAAACATTCCCTAACGTACAGGGCTACCCCACCATCTCTCCTTCCTTACCTATCCCTTCTGAAGAGTTTCTAGCCATTCCAGTTGGTTGAGTCATCTCACGTTTCTGTGATGGCTACTATGCCGTAGTTTTCCTGCTCTACAATGGCTTCCAACTCCTGTTAATTGCCTATGCTGCATACATTGGTGTAGATGTACTTCAGTTAGGCTATTGACCCTACTGCCTTTTTGCAGGGAGAAGCCCTAATTCATGTGTGACCATTTTCAGGTACTTCTGGGATTTTTAACACATCAATAACCCTTGTTTCCTTGCTTTCACATGGATCTCCATCCCCTACCTCCACTGATAGGGCAGACTGAAGGACCTTGGTAGTACATTGTCCCTCAAACAGTGGCATGGCACCTCTAGGCTTATCTCTGTCGAGCCTGGATTTGTCCCCATCCCCCTTCCAATCTAGTTTAAAGCTCTCTTAACAAGCCCTGTTCACTCCTGAGCTAAAATTCTTTCCCCCCTTTGAGGTTGCCCCAATTGTTGCCAGCAGGCCTGGTGTCACATAAACTGACCCACAATCAAAAATGCCAAAATTCTGCTGGTAACACTAGTCTCAAAGCCAGGTATTCATCTGTGTGATTTTCCTGTTTCTTGCCCCATCATTCCCTGCAACTGGCAGGACAGAAGAGAACACTACTTGTGCTCCAGATCCTTTGACCAGTCAGTCGTTCCAAGGCCCTGAGGTCCTTCTTGGTGGTCTGCAGTAGCAGGTAAGAGTCAGTGGGTTGTACCAGGCTGAGAAGTTTCTTGGTGATGTCTCTTATCCAGGCCCCAGGGAGACAGCAGACTTCTCTATGGGTTGTGTCCGGTCAGCATATCAGGCCTTTGTTCCTTTTAGAAGGGAGTCACCAATGGCTACTACTGCTTTACTGCTACTGTTCCCACTCTTCTTTTTATCTTAACTGAGGAGGTCATGATGCAGTGGGTAGGCTGCCCTGTCCTAGGCGACCCTCCAACCTGGATGGACCTTCACCCACATTCTTATTTCCCTGGTCCTCAGATTCCAAGGTCTCATAACTATTGTATAAGGGCACCTGGGAAGGCAAGGTAGGTTGGGAGGGGATTTGCCCCCCACCCCGAGCAGAAACCCATTTCTACTCCCTTTCATCTCTAAGGTCCCTTCCTGCCAGGTGGTGAGAGGGTAGGGGATCCATTGATTCTTGTGAAGCGGATGGCAGGTGCGTTTGTCTGAGGCATGATAGAGTGCAGCTCCTCCACCAGTCAATCTCCTCCTCAGAGTCCCTAACACTTCTTAGTCTTTCTACTTTGTCTCTCAGCTCCTCCATCAGGCTGACCAGATTGTTGACGTAATTGCACCTCACACAGCTGTTGTCTCTGCTGCCCTCTGAGAGCAGTGCAAGACTCTGGCACTCCTTGCAGCCTAAGACCTGAATGGTCTTAGACACTGTCTGGGCCACCACATCCTTTATGGTGTGTGCAGAGGAAACAACTTCTGTCCAAGTGGAAACTGTATCTGATCTCCCTTGATGAGGGCAATGACCACCAACTCTGCTAACTACTTTAGCTGGCAGTGCCTCAGTGCCCTCCCTGCGCACCCTTCCTTGTGATCTGCCACACAAACTGTCACGCTGTGCCATGCCGTGCCATGACCTGTTTGTGGAGGTTTTTTCCATAGAAGGTGAAAAAATCCCACTTGGCTTTTTTTCTTCTGTTTAAGTCTATTGACAGACGGGCGCTGTAATGCAGACGAACATGATAAACTTCTGTGCCTTGTATCTCCCACAGTAACCATCTGTGTAAGCATAAGGGTGCTACAGACTAGGCTAAAAACTATTATATGAGCTTTCAGAGGAAATAAGGTTCTTTTGTCCTTGAACTGCAATAATTTTTTTAAAACAGGAATAGCTGCTTTGCGACTTGGGGGAGGGTGAGAATCCTATGCTCTCTCTACTGGTGTTTTCATTACAATTTTCAAATGTATATGCGAGTTCTGAAAATTAGTGCTGTGAGATGATACTCTTTGGAAGTTAGAAGTGTGGTCATCGAGCCCCTGAAACTTAAAATACTAAGCAAGTTCATTAGAATATTATTTTATAATATTGACTCTAATTAAGTTCTTGCTGGTGCCTTTACTGCTGAGCTAAGTATGCACTCCATCTGTGATTATTTCAAAATATCTATTGCAAAAATAAGACCCCTTAAATACTAAATTGAATGAAGTGAGAGAGACAAGAGTGCTTCAACAATGTACATCATGAGGAAAATCCAGCGGAAATAGAGAAAAAACTGTACTCCTTGTCTTAGTAACAACTACATCTTGCTAATTCAAGGGGAAGAACAAGTATAGCAGGAAACATCAGAAATGGTACTTTCAGGATTTATGTCTCTGTCCTTTTATTTTTAATGAACTTTAAATGCAGTGTTTGTGTTCTCATAAAACTGCACTGATGCTTCAAGTTCATGAACCTCATGTTTCACCTGAACTACTATGTCTAACTTTAGTGTTCGATGTATTTATAGAAGCGCTTTTTGTTGTCCCTAACAGAAGTAGCCAAGTTAACTTCAAATTGCGCTTTTGTCTCTCTAATTTTCTTCCTACAAGACCTAAGTCCCTAAACTCTTCATGTTTTTTTATTCTTTAGAACTTCTAAATTATATTGATTTTTGTAGTTTTATGCTATAATAGGGAGTTCTTGCCTCCAAACCTCCTCAGAAAACCTTTCTTTGCTCTACAGTATGGTAAAATCCTCATCTAATTTATCCATTTGCTTATGCTGAAATTGTTAGTAAAAATAAAATGCAAGGTGTTTTCTCTCCCACTGGATGTTGATGAAACAAAGTTGAAAGATAAACATTTATGAAAAGATTAAAAACCTTTTCATTCAGTTGCAGGATCTTATAAAATATTACAATCTGATCCCTAGAATTTTTGAGTGTACACATGTGCTGATGATAAAAGCCTGTATTTATCTGAATATAACTGATCTCGTTTTCATAACTTTTTAACATGTTTTAACTGTGATGGTGGTATTAGAATGTATTTTATTATACTGGCTTTTTCAAAAACATCTGTATACAGTGTATTTTTTTCCTAGATATTCTCATACCAGGTGATCTTTAGGTAGCACTTTTTTTTCCTTTTAACAGTAATGGTACAGCATTTATAGTTCCATTGACAACAAGAGCTACTTCTATAGCCACTCAACAAGGGACAGTTTGTACAAATATCAGATTATTTCAACCTTCTGTTTAATAATCTGTGGTTACATCAGTATAGCATTTTAGAGTAAATTTAATTTGCAATTTTATTTTTATATTGTACGGGATCGGCTGCTCCAGCTGGATTTCTACAAATCTATGGGGACTGATGGGATTCATCCCAGAATCCTCAAAGAGCTGGCTGATGTCATCGCAAAACCTCTTGGTGGTTTTTTGAGCAGTCTTGAGAATCTGGAGTGGTCCCATCTGACTGGAAGCTGGTGAACGCTATCCCAATTTTCAAGAAGGGCAAGAGGAAAAGCTGTAGAGGATACCAGAGGGGAGGGAAAGTAGTGCTTCATTTGGAGTCTGTCAAGTGATAAATCCATTATTAGAATGCATTGCTCTTTGTGGTTGTCAATTGTAAATAATTTTTGTGTTCACAGAGGTAGTTTACTATAATCTCTCTTCCCAGATGTCAGATGTTATTATTACTAAATCCTAGTGTTAGGGGAAAAAAGTTCTTAGACTAACCTGGCCTATCATTTGCTGTAGGATGTTTTCGTGCTGATTTGGAATTTAGATGGCTGAATTTTCATACCTTGAGAAATTGAAAATGTCCAACACAAAGTAAAAGCAGGTGTATATTTTTATATTCTCCCATTATTTAGGAGATATTTTAACATTGTCTTGGGGGGAGAGGTATACAGAAGACTTGCATAGGATCACCCATTCTATTCATATGATAAGAATTAGGGAATCTAAATCTACAGACATGACTCATCCAATTTGTTAGTGCCAAAACCAATATACTACTTTACCTGACATGTATATCAGCAATTCTGTATTTAGCTATGGAAATCAAAATATTACATTGCAAGAAATCTCTTCAACTCAAATATTTTCTTTCAGAATTATTTGGTTTACAGAAGAATGCTCTTGTGGTTTACAATTAAGGTTTGCAGATGGGATTAAACTGGCTCATGAGAAAACTGCAGAATCTGTGCTCTGAGTATACATGCTGGTTTTTTCGTCCTTTTGCTTTTATGGTGGGGAAAAAAGGAATTAAACATGGCTCTATTTTCTTGTCTTGATATTCTGTCTTCCTCCTTACCCTGATAACATGATTTGTACTATTATCATTAAAACTAGTAAGATGACTAATAATTTGTAGGCCTTGCTTGTTTTAATCCATCATTTAATCTTTCTTGTGTGAAAAACTCCAAAATAATTCCAATAGTATCTTAAAAAGTATTCATCTAGCATCCACATTGTTTTTCATGGGTGTTCTGACCTAAGAAAGAAAACACACTGAGATGTTTTTTGGGTTTTGTTTGTTAGCTTTTGTGGGTTGTTTGTGTAGTTTTTGTAAGAAAAACACCTGGTATGGTGATAAGAATAATGTTCTTTAAAGGAAACTTTGTCTTGGTTTTATAGACAGTGTGCCAGGAGGCGGGACCTTCACTGGAAAAGAAACCCTTTTTTTCTGAATTACGAAAATTTGAAATTATGAAGCGTTCAAGTAAAGTGTAGAAGTGAACAACAGTTTTACTAAAAATGGAAAACAGAGCAAAACAGCAACTAAAACAGTAACAGAGAAAATATCATCCAAAAATCATTCTTTCACTTCCGCACGGCCGAGGGGGCAACGCAGTCTCGATGCGGTCGCGTGGTCCCGGCGGTGGGTCAGCTATCACGCGGAAGCGGCAACAATGGTGTCCGCGGCGGGAAGCTGGCGCGGCAAGAGCCACTGCAGCGCCGCGGCGGGGAGGGGGCGACTGGTCGGCTGCGGTCGGAGCGGCGGGGATCTGGCGCGGTCGGGGACCTCCCAGGTTCCGTGGCAGGGGAACTGCCAACCTCTTTTATTCCCCCTAGTCTTTGCGAGATTCCCGCTCCAGGGATCCCGCCTCAGTTCTCACTGGAACCTCCATCTTGCCCCCGCCTCCCCGCTCCTCCGCGGCTGGCAGAGACGGTGGCTGCCGTGCGCCGCTGTCGGCGCGTGCCGCCCCCCCTCCCCCTCAAAGCCGCGTGGTGCCATGGAGAAATTCAAAAAGAAAATCTAAACCACAATAAACTTATAACTGAGCTGTTGGGGACCTGTGTAGTCAGGTGTGGGGGCAATCATTTCCTAACTGGTAGAATGTGATGCTATTCTAAAAGATACTGGTATGCTGTAAAGGCTATTATAGTGTGTTCTGGATGAGTCAGTTTGGATAAAAAAAGTTACCTGTATTTTATTTGCTATATGAAAGAACAAAGTAGTGGTTTTTGAATTGGTTCACTAAACTGTTATTAAAAAGGGTGGCTTTCAGAAGTCATACTGAAATATTTTTAAGTGACTTAGCAGTTTCTCATTTCACATTGCTCAAATACCAAACTTTAGTGCTGTCAACAGAATTACCCTCAAAAGTTGATTGTTTTGTAAGTCATCTTACGCACATCCTCTTAACAAGGAATTTCCATTCTTCCTTAACAGTATGGCTTCTTGTTACTTAGTGTGTCAGAATCACATCACAAATTTCCTTTGTGCGGAAAATGGCATTCTTAGACTTATAAATATTATGAATGACAACAGCACATAATTATCAAGAAAAAATTCAACCCATAAAATTCAAAATATTTTATTATAAAAAACACTATAAAAGCTGTATATTTTCCTGGTTTATTTTAATAAGGCAAACAAGATTTCAAAAATTCTTACATATGCTTTAAAGTTCAAGATGTACTCAAAATAATTGATCTTCAGAAAATCTCCTTCTCTCTCTCCTTATTAATGCCTTTAGAATTGTCAGTGTGAAACTGACTTGTAAAGAATTCAGAATACTAATTTTGGGAAAATTAAGTTTCATTTCCTTTCCGTGAAAATCATAAGTGTTGAAATCATCACAGTTACTTGGACTAGTTTATAGAAAATGTTTGAATTGCTGAATTAGCTTTTCACTTCATTTGTCTCATGTCCTTAGGTTCAGAGAGAACAGTGAAACACTGCTTTAAGTGTTAGCAAATGCATTGTGACTTTAAAAGATTGGGAAGCCTTCTAAGAGGTATGTCTTTGTTGGCACAGTAGTGATTGGGGACAGATTATTCCAATAAAATGCTTACTAACTGGCAGAAAAGCAAAATTTGTGTGTTGTTTAATTTTTCTTTGTAAATACAGCTGCTTAACAAATAAATGAAACTAAATTACAAATTGAGTTTGCTTTTGTGACTGATAAATAAAACCCCTGCAATGGAAGAAGGTTCCGTGGAGATGGGCAAGGACAGCGTGCCCATGAAGCTCAGAGAATAATGCAGAGTAACTGACCACAGCTACAAAGAAAGCTGACTTTTAGATAAACAGCTATCCCAGTTGAGTGGGTCAACTGGGTAATGTAAATGTTTCTCCTCAAGTTCATTAAAAGACTGAATATCTCCCTGAGATGATAGCAGCATGGGGTAGTATTTGGTTCAGTCCAACATCAAATATAAAAACTAGACAACTAAGAAAATAATTTTGAAGAAAACAACAGGCTTGAGCTGGCTTCAACCCATATATTCCTTCCCTGTGATTGGGGATGCCCAGCATCACAACATAGAGAGATCAGTAATGGGAATGACATTGGTATTGTGATTGAACTGTGTATTGCAATTGCTATATTTTGCCAAGTGTAAATTACACTTTTTTTTGTGATTTCAGTATATTTAAGATCACCAGGGTAAATCAGAAATCCCATGTAACATCAACTGTCTTCAAATAAGTAAATTTTATATTTAACATGCCACCCACCATGCATGTGATATATAAAAGAGCCTGGTCAGAAAGCATTGGACTCTGGCAGCTATGGATTTGAAATCTGAAAAAAACCCCACCCCACATATAATACATACAGATGTTATGAAATATTTGCAACTTCATGGATGACAAGTCAACAGCTTACTGTAAAAGGGTATTTTAATTAAGTGCTGATGTTTTTCATATGCATATGTGGTTGGGTTTTTTTTGTTTGTTTAGTATAAAATTATAATGCTAGATTACAGTTCATTCTTTCCAAACCTTAATCTCCTATCTTCTCTGGAGGAAAAAAAAGTCAATTTCTCTTGCATGAATACACAGTTCTTGTGAGACTGAATATGGAAGTGTATTTTAAATTGCAGTAAAATATTTTCGATGTCTTTGGCATAAAAAATCTTGTATTCTAGTAAAATAGGCAAGCTATTTGCAAGCTAATTGCTTCCTGTTGTTTCTTCAAATGTGTTTTAAACCTTGAATATTGTTCTTCTGGTACTGTACAGCCTTACTGTGTATATAATGCCTAAATTTCAGAAAAAGATGAAATACGGAAAAACCAATAAGTTTCTTTAAATGGATATTTATTTTCACTAATTCTTGTTGCTTCCTGTGTGTCTAAAAACTTATTTCTTCCAAATATAGCACAGATCTTTCAAAAAACTACAAATCACCAAATACTTGTTTAAACTAGAAACACCAGAAACTAGTATTTAATTTTGTTCGTCTCTCTATTACTTTTTATTTCTAGGAATATACCTCTGCATCGATCTAATATTCCTAGGAGATAGCAAATGTGATTCATGGAAGAACTGGCAGGGTTAGTAGATGTAAATGCAAGTTTCAGCATAGCATAGCATACCTCAAAGCACATTTTTGTATATTCAGTTGTTCAGTAAAGGACAAACATAAGGTACACCTTTTTCCACAGTGGGGTTAGGGGCATTCCCCTATTTTTTACCCTTTTCTCAAAATTACCAGCAGGTTCCAAAGCTGCTGTTGGGAAGAAAAAAAGTGAAAGGGAGAAGGACGGTGATGATTGACAGATTACAGAGAACGTGATTGCAGTAATTCCATTTCTTAAGGAAACCAAGATAAAAGGATGAGCTGACCTAGCCTGTTGTTTTAGCTGTGTGCAGCATTGAAATAAATGGATTAATTAGGAGAAATGTTTGCTGTCCAGAAACATTAGTCTAAAATAGTTGATCTGTAATTCTTCAACATTTTAAGTAATAACAAGTGTCTGTAATTTAAATCTTGGAAAAGACTTTAAAGCATTGTCCTCCCATATCTCCCTAATCTAGAGGAAGATAATTGCTAAATGTTTCAGGAATCTGAATTTAGGTGTAGCAAATCAGCAATGACTTTTGCAAATCTTCTATAAACTATTGACTTCACAAATTGGTAGTTTGAGTGTTGCAATAGGATCTGTGGGGTTTTTTACCTTTTATGTGTTAAATTTTTTTTCTGTATTTTTAATTATCTGTAGAGAAGGAATTCTGATATGTGAGTGGGAAGCATTTTGGTTTGTTTTCTAACAAATGGAAGTGGTGTGTTCTTTATGTCTGGTGAAGGTAATACAGTTTCTTCTGCTCTCAGGCAGGATTTTTAATGTACTAGTCATTCTTCCCTATACTAATAGATGGGGGTTTGGGGTTTTTTTATGAGATTTTTCTGGGTCGCTGTCTGTGGATGACTGATGTGATACAGAACTTGCATTGAGAATATGAGGAAAAGTATGAGCCTTAATATTTAGCTGTCTTCTTGCCTAACCACCCTCCATTTACTGAATGCATCCAGAAAACAGAAAATGAAGAGACTTCTGATAGAACATGAAAGAAAAAATATTTTGTTTCACTTCATTGCTTATTTTAACCAGGTCTTAAATCAGACTATGTTTTCTGTTTTCTTTTTCAGAGTGATATAACCGAAAGTGCTTCTATATTTGAGGAAGAACAAATTGATGATTGAATGGTGGATTAATAAGTAGCTGAGAATAAGAAGATATTTGGGGAGTTGGGAAGAACTGGATTTTCACCCTAGTCTAGCAGCTTTGCTGCTCACTTAAACACAGATGAATGAAGACCCCATTTGGAAAATCACCAGGTCAACGGTCCAGAGCTGATGCAGGTGAGGTATTACTGAATTTGAGGGTTGTTTTTTAGTGGATAAAAAAGTATCCTTACCTTATAGATTTTTCTTATGTACTCATGGCTTTATGAAACTGTTACTGTTTATTTGTGGTTGGGGAGTTGTTGGTTGTTGTTTCTTTTTTAAGATAAGAATTATTGGTTTTGTTTTAGGAACTCTGGAATTGAAAGGATATACATAAATTTAAGCTGTACAGAATTACATTTGTGAAGCTGTACTGGTTCTGGCTGGGATAGAGTTAAATTTCTTCATAGAAATTTACACGGTGCTATGTTTTGTATTTGTGCTGAAAACAGTGTTGATAACACACCGATGTTACTGCTGAACAATGCTTACACCGTGTCAAGGCCTTCTCTCTCATGCTGCATGAGAAAGACAAACTTATGTAGTAATGGAATTATTTGCTGCGTGTTTCCTAATTACAGATTGTCTTAGTTAAGGTGTCTATCTAACTAGAAAAGGGGGCTTCTTCCCCCAAACCACCACACCCCTTTAAATTTAAAAAAACCCCTTTGATTAGAAAATGTATAGAAAAGCATAGCAGTTCTTAACTACAAAATTATCTATCTATCTATCTATCTATCTATCTATCTATCTATCTATCTATCTATCTATCTATCTATCTATCTATCTA
>CM031078.1:2823411-2856994 GCA_013398505.2 Rhegmatorhina hoffmannsi
TAAAAATTGTATAAATGCTGGACTGAAAATGGGGGGGCTTTGGAGTCCTGATTTGGGATACAGAACCCCAGGCTCCCAGGCCCTGAAATAAAGCACCGCATAAACTGACACTCTGTTGGTTTGTGTCTCTGTGTTTCGGGCAACACTTTACACGGGGGGGTGGGGGTGTGTGTGGGGGGAAGCACAGGAAGAGAAAGAAGAAATGATTGATAGTCTGTTGCCAGTAAAATTCAGGGGTTTATTTTAATTATTTATTCATTCAACATACTTTTAACTGATATCAATGTCAATAACACAAAGAAGGAAAGGGGGTAATTTCTATGTGTACTTAAAATATTTTTGTACTATTATTCATATAATAATTATGAACAATATGTTCATCATAAATTTGTACAGAATTTCATAACAGATTAGGAAGTTTTCATTTTCTGCAGAACTCAGGTAAAAGTCATGGACAAATTCATCTTCCTCAAACATCTTAGTTGAAACAATGTCAACGTGATGGTGCTCTGTAACCATTACCAGACAATGGGCAATGTACTTTACTGTAAACTTCAGTGAGGACAATATGGCAAGCACTTCTTGTTACCATAAGCAATGCCTTTCAGTTAAAATAATATCAAAGATCCACAAGCTATTTAAATATATCTACAGAAATTACATCAAAAAAAAAAGCAAAATATTTCCCCTAATTATAATTGTTAATTGTAATATTCCAATTTTTACTTGATTAAAGAGGGGAAAAATATTGTTGATGGTTGATCTGATATGTGAGGCCATTTTCCATTGTAGATAAATTAGTACAGAACCACTGGTGATTCCTTTTGTTTATCTTGGAACTCTCCTGAAGCACTTAGATACTGAAGGCTTCAGTTTCTAGGTGCTGATGAACACACAGCCTACGAGACCAACTAAATTCATAATAAAATCTTGTGATTTTAAGTAACTTGTAAGTAGACAGTTAATTATTGGTTATTCCTGCCTGTACTTTCATACTTATTCATATTCTACCTTCTGTGGATAGCAAAGTTATGTTCACATGACTATCTTGGACACTGTTAGTTACATTAGAAACAATTCCATTTGAATAGCATATATACTTCATGGGATGGCAGCTACTCAAAGGGACCATGATAGAAATCTGCCATCAAGGATGTTTTCCCCAGGAAGGAAGAACCCTGTGGGGTGCAGGCTGGCGCCAGCACAGCCCAGTAGCAGCTGTGGAGGATGGTGCTAGTGGACAGCAAACTGAGCAGTGGCCAGCTACGTACCTGGACATCAATGGGGAAGGCAGCCCCAAGAGCCTGGGAAAAGATTGGGCCCTCTCTGTGTACAACAGACCACATTGTTAATATCTCCCTGGATGCAGGACACGAGCAAACTGGTTGGAGGTGAGAGGAATTCACCAAGGCAGTTGGGCTGGAGCCTTCACCCTGTGAGAAGAGGCTGTGGGACCAGGCCAGTTCAATCAATTTATGCCTTGTTTACTAATTCATTTTAAAAAGAACATTGCCTGTTCCTTACACATTCCCAATCTCCTCTCTCTTTTAATTATTTTCTGAGATTACCTAATTACCCAATACCCATATATCACCAAAAAGACGGGGGAAAACACAGAAAATAAAGACCCAGAGGATGCTGCCAAAGAGATCTGAACATTAAATCAATTGTTAATGCATTATCATTCATATTTACACTGCTGAATGAATGCAAATTGTGCAACTACAAATGATCATAAAGTAAAAGTTTCAATCATTAAACGGTCTATAAGGATTTAACCACAGAACTTTCTCTCTGCTATAAATTGTGCAAAGTCAGTGGAACTTGCTGAAGTGATTTTTTTCCATTCTTTATGCCAAGACTGATACAAAAGATACAGTAAAAAACAATTTGGCCAACATTATTTAGGGCAGTTTCTCATGGACATGTAAGCAAACAGATACTAATAGAAACTAAATGACTGAGCTATATTTGCAGATAATATTGGGAATTTCCAGCATTATGTTGAAATGTGAACATGGTAAAACACAAGAGTAAAAACAATTGTTGACACTATTAAAATAGTTTTTTGGGCAAAAAAAGAGAGAGTGTTTGTCTAAGTCACTGAAAGTATACTATGTACTGGACACTTGTAATCTTTGTTAAAGTGGCAATCTAAATTAAAATGCAGCTGTGTTTTTAAAGTTCATATACACCTATATGTACTAAGATTTGCAGACAATCTTTCAGAAACAAAGGGACAGAACAAATATCTTCCCAAAACACATTTTGCCTTTATAGTTTTTCTTTTTCTCTCCCTTCACTACTCATTTTCAAGCAATTTCATTAGAGCAGACCACCAATCACCTTGCTGGATTTTTAAAATATGCTAAAGAAGTGATTTTGAAGTACTAACTAGAAAATCACTCACTATTACTGACAATGGTACATCAAAGATCCATTTGGGGTATCTGGTTTCCAACAAATTCACAGACTTACTACAAAGAGGTAGAATAGACTGGTGTTGGTGTGCTTGCAGGGACAGAATGGATAAACAAAAAATTCACAGAGCTGCTCCTGGAACAAATCACTTCCTTATCTTCTTCTCTGTGGGTTAAAACCAAAAGTAGAAAAAAAATCACACACACATTCCAGATTCTGAGGATTCCACTCAAATATACACCAAACACTGTAATTTCTAAATAGGCACAGAGTAGCCACTATACCTTGCAGGTCCATAGGCATATTTCTTAATATATTTATAAAAATAATGTATTTCATTGGTTCAGATTCATATATGGACTGGAATCTACAACTTATGTTCTCACAACTGCAGGTTAAATCATAGAGAACTGAAGGCAAAAAGAGTTTATCTCTGATAAAGATAACCCAACTGGTCAGCAAAGCATGCAGGAATAAACGTAACTCCATAATTTTCTTGCAATACAAATATGCAACAGATTTTATTTCCACAGGACGGGAAGGCAGTAAAAACTCTCATCATGCAGAAAACTGCATCTAGAATTTTCAGCAGCAAGTGAAGGAACTGACAATGAGTACACACTAAAACCATCTTTTGCTACCCATAAATTCTCAGTAAAATTCTTGGTCCAGGTCCTAGTCCAGAATCTGTATGATGGGAGAGGTATAAAACATCTGAAAACTGAGGTCAGTACACAAGAGAGTGGTCAACAGGTCTCTTTCTGTAATCATCACAGCATAGGGAAAACTAACCTCTCCAAAAACATAACTTTCTTAGGGGTAATTACTACACTGAAAAAAACTAATTCTTGGAGGGATAATACCCCACCATTCCTTTTCTTCTAATCCTCACAGTCTTCTGGTCCTAATGCACATTCATTTCTATCTTCATCATAAATAGGAATTGTACTTAATATCTATTATAGTGTATTCATATTCAGAAATGGAGATTGTTCCAGAGCCTTCACTTTTTCAGTGGAAGAAGAGGGAAGTGAGGGAGATCGGGTGAGAATGACGGAGTGAAAACCTACATGAAACAGAAATAAGCATCCCATTCAAACAGTAAACTCTCTGTAGAATGATAAATAAATTAGACTTTTTGGATAAGACATTGTAGACATAAAATATTGCACAAAGTAATGCAAAAAAATGAATTTATTTATTTTGAAAGCCCACTCTAGCAACAGTCTCCATGTAGCAGCAAAAAGCACAACAGTGGATTGTCATTTCGTGGCTAGATATTATATATCCTATATCCTGTATCTTTTTCTAATATACCCACAGTTTAGATTTTACCAATAATCTTTTGCTACTTGCTTCCCCAAAAATCTGCAAAAAACCTAGTATGATCAGGCTGACAAACATCTTGTTAGAAGGCGCTATAGAGTACACCCAACATACTTGGCTACAGGCCTTCACTGCTAGCCTGAAAGCTACAAGGAAGAGAAGCCACAGAAAACACAGAACAAAACTGAAACTGACCTGAATGTAATCATCAACTAAAAAGTTAATAAGACAACTATGGAATGCTAATTAAAATGCCAATAGATTAAACATATTCATAATAATAGAATAATTTCAGTACGTGGCAACTGATTATTGAAACTGCATTATGCTTAATGGTATTGCAATGCAGAATGTGCAATTTAGGATTTATTCTGATTCTGTGTTCTTTCATTCATAGCTATTCAAGTACTTCCAATTGTAAATCTAGATATTAGGAGCAGAGTAAATGTGACAATACTGTTTTGGAAGCAGCCCCTTGATTCTGATGCTGTTAGGGCTTTATCCATGTCTGCAAATCCACTTGTGGATTTCCTGATATGAGCATGGAAATGTATGAGTTTTGCCTATAGTTATGCTTGTATAAGCTGCTTCAAAAACTATGTGCTCTTTAATACCATTACTCTAAGCTTTACGGCATCCATGAGATGAGGATCACAGAATCATAGAGTCACATTAACATCCTTAAAAATAAATTTGAAAAATAATATAAATAATAATTAAAAAACCCTTCCCACAAACAGAAGGTAAATTTTTAAAATAGGGAAAGGAGACCTATTTTCTGGCACAGACAGTGAAGATGTAAGAATCCAAGTCTTCCAATCATTAGTGTAAACTATAAACTCATCAGTGCATTTTGTTGATGTTGGATTTGGCATTGTCCTACTGCACAGTTCAGCAGCAGGAGTCTCAAAACCCTTTGTCAGTGTCCTAGACCAGAAGCAACTCAATAAACTGTGCCAGGCCATGGCACACATGACAGCTAAGAAATATGCAGGCCTACAAACTTACTTTTAGCTCAGAAATCTAAATTTAGACTCTGAACTCTTACAGAGATTTTTCAGTAGGATAGTTTTACTAGGAATAAAGCCTTGGTATAATTTAGCATGACCCAAAAAGGGAAAAGCTTAAGCATTTCTAACTTCTCTAATCCCTCCAATGTGTTAACTCCCTCAGAAAGTCAAAGCTGGGTTGTCCAACATTCATTCTCAGGAGGTAGCCTAGGTTAATGGAGAATGTCAAAAAATAATTCTCCTTTCATTTACTGTGATGCTGAGAGCCATTGACCAGGGGTGGATAACTGCTGACAAAGTCTCTAGTAACTGCAAGAGAAAGTGTTTATCACAAACTCTCTCTATATCCAGTGGAGCTAAGAATGCTCTGTGAAACTGGGAAGAAAGAGAAGCATTCTTGAAAAGTCTGTAGTCCTGAAGCATCTTTATAAGTACTGGAAAAGCAAAACTGAAAGAATAATCTGTGACTTGTTTTTTTAGTCTGTTTTAGACAACTTAGTAGTGAGCAGTTGCTAAAAAGTCTACATTACTTCAGACTTCTGAGACTTGTCTTGCAAACATGACATCTAGATAGGCATTACAAAGCAGTACACATATCTTCAATTAGCCATATAGCATATATATACACACATATAAAGAAAGAAAACTAACAGAATTTTAAAGCTATACTAGCCTAGCACAGAATTATGAAGGTAAGATGAATGGTGAACTTACAAACAATTTAAGAAATGGAACCATTCCAAAAATGGAACCATTTTTTTAATAGCATCAGCTAATACTTACAAAATAAACAATCAGCAAATATTTGCCTAGCAGTGGAAAAAGGCATTCTTAGTCAAGGATGTAATCTAAGTCCAACAAAAGAAGTACTTGCCTCCAAAGCATTTAATTGAGCTACTCGTTTCATCATCACTAGTTGTTAAAAGGTTATAGCTCTTTACACTCATGTTTTGTCTTCTGTAGAACAATTCAAGGTGAAATTCATAACCTTAGGTAGAGGAGAAAGTTTGGAATACCTGAGGTCAGTATACCATCTTTCTCACTAGAGATCTTTTATCTTATTCTTTCATCTACTTGATGCTCACCTTTCACCTCTTCTACCTTTAACTTGATGCTCACCTTTCACCTCTTCTACCTTTACTAAATTCCACAGAGACTATTACAGAAATTTTGCCGATTATATAGAAAGAGGAATTGCTCATTTTCATGAATTGACACCATGTAACACAGTGATGTTAAGTGTTTGCTTTGAAAAGCTAGAACTATACATATTTTGAGGATAATAACTTTTCTTGACTAATTTTGTTCTTAAACTATTTACACTACAGTTCCAATTTACAGTTTCAAAATACTTTTCCTAAACTGCACAGAAGCAAGACTTCCAGGCATAGAGAGCATCCCCATATTATATTAGTGCAAAAGAAGACAATAGCTTTTTGAATTACACTCACATGGGTTGGAAACAGTGTAATGGAAAAAAAGAGTTTCCAGTACTTCAGTGACACAAACAATAAAGCCATTTAAACTGATAGACTCTAGGAAAAACTTCAGTTGTAGAAGAGAGGTATCTGGAACAGATATGTACAGATTTAACTCTGTTTAAGTACTGTGGTAGACTAAACAGTGTTCTATATCATTACACAAACAACACCTTAATTGTGTTACAATTTTTCATTTTCCTAGTGTGGGCAAGGCTTATAGTGCAATCTTTCTAAAAATGATCTCCTTCTCTACTGTCTGAACTCCAGATCTAGATACAATAATGGGATAGTTTTGGCAGCTGTGGGACCTGGACTCAAAGCTTTGGAATGCAATTTTTTTTCCCCTTGAGTATGAGTGGCTTGACTGGTTTTCTAACAGAAACATACAGGAACAGTTAGGGATCCAAAAACTCAACGGTCATGCTACTATTTTTAAAGGGATGTAAATGGTATTATTAAGAGGTAATCAGAAAAAATGGACAAGAAAGTGTTCAAACCTTTGGTATCTGAGTACTTGTACACATTTAGAATTAAGGCAAATGGCAAGTGTCGATGATCCATTCTAATTTTGGTTTTAGATGATCCACATATCTCTAAATGCATTTAATACTTCCTTGTTTAAAAGTAGGTGAACCTTTAAGATAAAAACTTTCATCTTAGAGCAAATTGGTCTGAAGGAAAACAGTAGCAATTATTAAAAAAAAAACCAAACAACTGAGAAACATTTCAAAACACGTGTGATTTCAGTCTCTCTGAGGCCATTATTTTCCAGAGAACTCTTAATTCCTGATCTTTGGGAGTAAGCAGAAATACAGACAGTTCTGCTTTACACTTCAAGATACTTAAGTCAATATTATGGCTTGCCAGGAGAGAATAATGATTTGCAAGTAATTGAATTGGCAGGAGCATACATAGGACTGTCTTAACCTGCACTGGAGAGATCTGTTACCTACAAAGAGCAGATACAAAGTAAGACTCGTCAGAGGAGAGTCCCTCATACCATCAAGACATTTTTCATTACCTGTCATGTCAGCATCTCCATGGGACAGACCCTGTAATTCCAATGGTCTAGTGATTTCCCATCTGAAAATTAACCCTCCCATCTAAAAAGCAAAAGCATTAAATTCTAAATATCAGAATCAACTGTTATAGTGTGAAAAAACAAAGTTTAGACATACATATAGATTTTCTCACTGTTTACAGGGCTTGCTTTCCTTCTTTCTTCTTTATGATGTAGAGAAATTGTAGTCAATAACTTTACTTCAGAATCAGGTCTCAGAAAAGAAAAGTTTGTATTTAATCTAAGGTTTTAAACAATTGCTCAGTAAAACAATTACTTTTTATAGAGGTTCCTTGGGATTCCTGAATTTTAAAAATTATCATTCCTGACTTTCAGGAGTGCATGGAACACAGGAACTTCTCACAAAATATAGGATTACAATCCTTGACACATTCTTTAAACTAGGAAAATCCTTAGCCTTATGTTTTTTGTCTAAATCCATTATATTTTAAATTATTTTAAGATTATTAAATTATTTTCGGTATTTTTTTCCAGAAGGAAAACCACTGTAAGTTTGGAATTGAGAAACTTACCTCAGTGTCTTCCTTTGAATGATTTTGTAACTGTAATGTCAGCTATTGACTGCACACCAGACAGAAAATGATAAAAATATAAATCTTCCTCTGGCTTCTAGTAAATTACCTCCTGAAGGAAATGATGGTAGGGCTACAGCAATACACTTGGGTTTTAATGCTTATATTGAAATGGAAAATAAGATCAAAGAGCTACATTACTAAGAGGCTAAATAATGTTTTCTACAAGCTCTAGAATTGAAAGATAAGAAAAGCATCTCTGTGATAATTTCAATAACCAAGATAAAGCCTATAACTTCGCTGTTGTAGGAATACGGTATCCACTATGGTACAGTAAAAAAAGGTTACATACTGCTTTGTATTATCACTGGACATTAACCATCACAATCTAAGATATTTTGGCTATTTTGTACTTTTAAACACACAGTCTTGCAAACAATTGCTTAAAACTGCCTTACAAGCAGATATTGAATTTTCTCATTAAGTACATTTACTGTACTAACTGGTCACAAGAAAACAAAAATTCTTTCAATTTCCCCAACTTTTGCTGAGAATTGCAAGGTTTCACAACATCATTGCCAACAGCTTTTAATGCATAGGCCCAGAAAGCTATGTAAATCTGCTTACTGATTGTGGTCGTTCTCTCATTTATACTATAAAAGACTTATGTGGCACCCTTGGAAATGCATCTCTTATCCCAAGTAGTTATGGAGTTATGGGGATATCACTTTTCAATATCAGAACTGAATCAACCTTTCTGAATGCTCTCAGCTACCAACAAAAATAGTCATATATGAGGGAATTTTTTAAAATCTGAAGGCACATTCCTCAGTAACTAAAAAATATGGATCAGCAGCCTGAATTGTCCCAGAAAGCATCAAATCATCTCATGGCAGCATCAAGGTGAAACAGAAAGCTTAAAGACTTTATAAATGATACTTAAGATAGCTGCCAGATTTTCACTGAGGCTCTGGGTGTACACAGGTTTTGAATACTTGCAAACAGAAAAGACTACCCTACATAAATCACAGGACTTTGAAAAAGAACCAAACTGGGAGATTTACTGAGGAACTATGATAAAAGAGGCTGTTTTCTCTGTGTTTCATTTGCTAGAAAAAGAGTTTTTCAGTAGATTTTCCTCATTAGATACACCATTATCTCAGCAGAAATTAGAGGAAAGAAAGTATTGGTCATATGACTTGAGAAAGGTTGGCCCTGAAATACAGTCTGTGCTTTCTTTTCTTGAAAACCATACTTTGTATCTGCTTCTATAACAATGTTTGCGTGACCAGTCAAGGCACTTCTAGCATTTTGTCTGATAGCTTAGTAATCATATACTTAATTTTGTAGCTGCCTTACCTGTTATCTTCAGCTTGCCAGACAAAGATGCTGAGCAGTTAGGACTGCATTTGAGGTCACTAGTTCCCCTCTTAACTTAATGCTGTGTCACGTGATGTGAATTAAAAAAAAATGCATCCTTGTGTCTCAAAGCACTCAAGAAAAGTAGATGCTTTTGACCTTAATGTCTATGAGCCTTTGAGTCTACACCAATAAAATTGGAACAATATCCTGTACAGGCAACAGAAATTTTGGAAAACAAACGCACTAATATTTAAGAAACACAAATTTCGAAGAAGCAGCAGAAATAGGCCCCTGTTGAAGTTAGTGCTTGTCTTTGAAATAGTCTGCATAGCACAGAGTGAACAAGTCACATATATTTAAAATATTTCAAGCAAAATACAGGAAAGTTATTTCAAGTCTTCTGGTTGCTTTGACCTGAGCAACAACATTTATCAAAAGACATCCACCCCATTCTTCTGAAGTCCTAGCTCTACATGGCCCCACCAAAGATATTTGGTAACATTCACTTATGCGCTAAGTAACCTAATAAAGTTAAAACTTTATTAAAAAGGCACTAAGAAAGGCTATGCAAACACAAATTTCTAGAATACTTTCTTTTCCTGCCCAATCCTATTGCATAGGAAAGAAAAGGCAATACTCTATTGTACAGACTAAATAAAAACTGAATCCTATAGAGGACTTAATCCCTAAAATATATCACCAATTCATGGTAATATCTGATGCTAATGCACCACTACTGCTGTTAAACCACAAGGAGCTGGACATCAAGATGCATCAGCCCTTGAAAATATCAAACCTAAAAATTTACAGAATCACAGAATGTGTAAGACTGGAAGTCACAGTAGGTCATTGTGTCCAACCTCCCTGCTCAAGCAGGGTCATCCTAGTAAATGGCACAGGATTGTGACCAGACAGTTCTTGAATAGCTCCAGCGAGGAAGAATCCACAACCTCTCTGGCCAATCTGTTCCCAGTGCTCAGTCACCCATACAGTAAGAAAGCTCTTCCTCATGTCCAGGTGGAACTTCCTGTGCTTCAGTTTTGTCCGCTGCCTCTTGTCCTGTTTCTCAGCACCATGGAGAAGAGCCTGGCTCCACCTTCTTTATACCATCCATTCAGATACTCGTATACATTGATGAGGTCCTCTCTCAGTTTTGTCTTCTTGAGACAGAACAAGCCCAGCTCATTCATAAGAGATGCTCAGGTCTCTTACTAATCTTTGTAGCATAATTTTGCTGTAGTTTAAAATCAGCTGGCTTGTTTTATTTCATATTAAAGCATGATTAAGCAAGCCTCCCCAGTTATTTACTTCCATATTCTTTTCTTCAAAAATGTCAGATGCTAGACAATGTTAAATCCTTCAGACCTGAAATAAATACTTTGACAGTCATATAGACAAGAATAAAAGTATATCTTTCTTAAATCTATTTTCCCTGTTTGCTACATTACTGGGTATATTTGATAAAATTATTCCTTTCAACTGCATGCTTTAAATAAAATTATTCCTTTCAAAGCATCATTTATTTTTTACATAACCTGTAAATTTAACTTTACTCATTAATATTTAATAAAAAATAATCTCCCCCTACATGTGCAAAGCAAATAACAGTAGCAAATTAGACTGTCAAAATTCTGGATAAGAATTTTCATTGATTTGCTTTCCATTAGAAAGCAAAAGACCAACGTGTGCTTCTTTTGAAAAATTTATCCTTAAAATAATGAAACTTCATATGCATGTGACATCCATTCTATGAACAAGTCTTTATTTACATGGAATTTACAATGTTTTTAGGGTGACACTTTTATGTAGTTAAAAAAATCTGATTTTGTTACTTTCCATAAATTAATACGCAGAATGAAACACCTACCACAAAAATCTGTATCTCAACAATCATGTTTTACCAAATATTATGGAATAATAGGAGATTCCTACCAGATCTTCTGTTTTGTAGTTATTCAGCAAATCAGATAGGAAATCATCATGAAGACTTTCTCTCCGAATCAATGTAAATTCACGTAGGAAAACTGCTCCTTGATTTTGGTCTCCAAAAACCTAGAAGGAAAACACAGTATTGGGATAAGTACAATTTTAATTATGTCATAGACACAATCATAATATCCAGATAAATATGACTGGAAGGTTAAAATGCCCATGAATGGTCCTTTATCTTCCATTACTACACTCACTCTAGCCAGACAGCACTGTCATCAATGAGAACACTGACATGCATTTAAAGAATGTCAGTACATTAGCGAATAACTGCCACTTACACAAGATTTTGTTCTGAAAGAAGCTTCTATGACGTTTTTTACAGCTATGACCTGTAAGGCAGTTAATGGTTAAAAACTCTTTTGTGAAATGAATTAATATTTAAATTGTATTTTTACTTTATGAAACAGAATTTTGACTGCTCATTATTTTAATGATAATAAGAAGTTAGAGCTTAAAACTTCTAACAGACAGAAAAAAATTATTTATAAGTAGTTTGGCTAGCACACTTCCAGGTACACATCACAGACTGTATTGTAACAGCACATGCATTCAAATAATTTTAACTCACTTTATACCCATTGTTTTTAGGAACATATATAAGCAACTCAAGAAAGAGGTTATGTTTTTAGTAATAGACTAACCAACGACTATCAAAGTGTCCTAGGTACAGTTATGATATTTTTATAGGTTTTGGAAATAAGAAGAAAGTCCATTCTCTGTTGATTTTATTGTAACTATTTCTTGTATTCATCCTTTTTTTATAGCCAGATGCCATCTTTATGCTACATATACTTATCATGGCTGAGGAGTTCAAAGAAGAGCCTGGGAGTAGCATGATGTGTAGTATCCAGGGGGAGGATGAAGTACAGATTTGCCTTTCCACTCCCTACAAGTAAGCTGGGAGGAGGCAATCCTCCCTGCCAGCTGGGAACTGAGACCAGAGCTGCTGTAAAGCTAGTGCAACTATAATGGGCTGACTAAAAGGAGATGAGCTAATGAAGTTATACGGGGGATGGGATTATCTTTATATGAGGTGGGTAATGGTAAGAATTAAGTCCCTGAATCCGAACTTTATGTTAGTTAATATAACAGGTTTTTCCAATGTAAAATTCTTGCCTCTAGCAGTAAAACACAGGGCACCTAATTCTTTTGGTTGCTTTGAAATATCTTCTGTAAATTTTAAGCTAAATTAAAAGAAAAAAAAAAACAAACCACAAACCAAAACCAAAACAAAACCCAAGAAATAATTTAATAACATGAACAATTTTACAAGAGTAGGGGTTTTAAATTTTTACTTAGCTTTCTACCTTGTGAGACACATTCACTGATATTACACTTACATTACTGAGATATAGCAATGAAGAATCCTCAGTGGTGTCCAAGGAAGAAACATACATGCGTCCCAAAGAAAAAGAAGCCCTGCTACTGACATGTATTATTTTTGGACAAATCATTATCTTACAAATGAAAATGTTGCTGAAATAACATAAAAATATTTCAACCCAATATTGGCAAAAATGCTCCAACAGTAAAAGTTATTTCAAGAAAACAAATCTGTACTTTTATTTTACTTTAAAGTAATAGTGTCTATTTGTAATTTTAAACACTCATGATCAGCACATTTAATTTCACAAGTCAAATTACAAACACTGTAAAGAGTCACTTCCTCACCAATGATTCACCTTCCTACTTCGCTTATTTTGTTGCTATACAAATACATTCAAATTCTGCAAATTCTTTTCCTTATAAGAGCAGTCAGTTCCCTGTTATTACAATTTCTGTCTGGTTTTCAGAATAAATGAGATCTATTGATAAAGAATGCATATGCAGGATCAATAATCTCAATAAAGTATTGCTAACCCTTAAAACTTAACGGTTTCCCAAATCAACATTAATTCTTTGACTACTGCTAATTACATACCAGGGAAATAGATGACAGAGGCACCATTAAGAAAGAACAGACAGAGCAAGGTAGTTTTAAAAAAACATTGGGATACTGAGAATGAAAGAAGATGAGGGGGGAAAAAAGCAGAAAAGCAGTAATGAAAGAATTATTTATTTTTCTTTTTATTTAGCAAATCTGAACAATAAAGTCTCGGAAAAAAGAAGATAATTGAAAAGAATGCAGTTATCCAAAAAAGTTTATTTTCCTCTTGATTTTTATAATACACTTTTCCACTTTAAGTAGTACTTCCCCCTGGGTTCATTTCAATATATATGTTGTTTGATGAAACTTAGTCCTAGTAGAATGGCCATCCTTACTTAGAGAGCTGGAATAAATCTATTAAAGATGAGTGTCACTAAATTAGAATAATATCCTGAAAGAATGCTACTCATTTTTTAAGCTTCCTTAATTAAAGTCTTGACTACATATATATGACCATTTAATTCCCTCAGAAAACCTATTTTCATTATAATACAACCACCATATCTCTCATCTGTCTTCCTCCAGTTCATGATAAGACAAGCTTAGAAAACTATCTCCAAAAATAAGACAGTGAGCAAACCATATGAAGGAAGAGTAGCCTGGCAGAAATCTGACCCGCAGCAGCAGCAATCAACCACAGCAACCTGTGGCTTTCCAAGAACCTGCAAACAGCATTGTTTATGTAGTTTCACTAGTAGAAATGAAGATCAACAACATAGCATTAAAGTTTCTTAGCATAAGAAAATTATCTGGGTATTCAGATGCACAAGTGACATTGCAAAGGAGCTTTTTATGAAACTGATGTGAATCAAAATTCCAGAAAATACTTAAACAATGACGGTTTTCTCATTTTAGCTCAATTTCTATCTCTCTTAATGCAAAACATCAGTAGTTCCATTAGATCCAGTGGTGTGTGTCCTTGTTGCAGAAATCTTTGACAAATCAGGCTGACAAATACAGAATTAGAAAATAAAAGACTTAACACAAACTAGACGGTGAAAGGATGAATCCTAGCCAACATAAAGTTTTCTTGCACTTGCTTACTGTCCCACTCCGCAGGTAGCTTATTATTTTTCCTGTGACCAGCGATAAAATAAACTACTTGTTACTTGTTACTTTTTAACAAGGTGTAATTGTGATACTCTATTGAGTCCCATGAGGCACCAAAATCAAAACACAGGCAGGCAATCTGATGAAAATAATCACAGTACCTTCAATATCACCTTTCTCAGCACAAAGAACGAGGAATTTCAAAGTATCTCACTGACAAAGCAGAAATATCAAATGTGGCCTCAAGTATTTATAATTAACTATTTAGGCACATCCCAGAGTAGTTTTAGGGTGGCAGTTGCTCAGTTGAAGCTTTTCTTATTTTGGATGTTCAAAGCGCAAAGCACACAGAAAATTATCACCAACATCAAATTTTGAGGCAAAAAGATTGTACTAGTTTATTAAAAACACTTCTAACAAAATTATTTTTTAAAATTAAGTTTTTTACTTTCTTTTTCCCAAGAAGCCTAGAGTGTTTTGACAATGATAAGAAGGATGACTTTCCCTAACTAGTAGCATTCCTAGGCATGAGTCTCTTCATTTTCTTGACAGAAACAAATTAGAACATGAAGCACAGGACAGAATTTAAGGTATTAAATATCAGAAAAATAGCAGTGACATTTATAATGAGGGATGAGGAATGTCAATTTTTAATAAACCAAATTACTGAATTTTTTTTTTTTTAATCTAAACTCCACTCTAAACATCATAGCAACTTTTGCAGGTATTTCAGTGTTGGGGGAAGGCTCAGACCCTGACCATGATGCACAAACCCACTGACCAGTGCTGACAGGCTAGCCAAGGGCGCTGTAACCTTGGGAGAGCCTAAGAGTGGGTAAACAATCTCGAAGCTGGGGAAAAACAGGTCCCAGACGGTGTCAGTGCCGCGTGGGTGGCCGTGGGGAGGCTACCCTCCATCCAATCAGCATAGCCTCACAGCACGTGGCCAGTCGCCTCGGGCCAATCACAAGTTGTTGTTGTACACAAAATCAGCACAGAAAGTTATAATAACGAGTTTGTTCCATAATACCGTTGATCGATCAGTCGGGATAATAAAGTTGGAAGCAAGGCATATATCTGTGAGAAATCACCTGGACTTCGTGCCGGACCCAGGGAACCGTCGGGGTAGCTAGCTGGGACGTGATAAATGATCAGAAGAAGAGCTCTTTCCCCAACATTTCAACTCTGAAATACTCTCATCAAAACTTAACATTCCACAGTATTGCCTGCAAACTCCCAAGAGTGCCACACTTTCATATGGGTGTCAACAGTTTTACAGCATACTTCAGCCCTGCCAGTCATGTAAGAAGGAAAAAACATCCCAGAAGACTCACATGTGTGTCCAAAAAGCTGCTGGTTGCTGAATAAACTTGATTCACACCACTAGTGCCTCAAGAAAATGAGTAACAAAATCTCATAGGGAGTTATGAAATAAGAAAACTATTACCATTTCCTTTAATGTGCCACAGTTTTGTTGGACAGCGTTGATCCAAATTTATTTTTTTTTTATTCTCCAAAATGGAATTAGAAGAAGGGTGGATTGAGAGGGGTAAAAGTCCAATACTAAGTCCCAAATTCAGAAGCAATTATAGTCTACCTCCAAATCTAAATTCTGAAAGATGTTTGCCTTTAACACAATTCATGTAAAAATTTAAAATATTAAGACCTTGCAGCCTGATCTTGCCACTCTTAATAATTCTGAACAATTTTCATTCCTCTATGGAGAACCAGATAACTATGCACAATTTTAATCTATTCTGCATGTTGCCTTCTGGAAATTTCTGGGGTATAAGCACACTATATTTTTAATATAAATGCATCCAAAATGAGATACTACCCTATTTAATTAAGGACATCATTCTCTAAACAATTCTCCAAATGATTCTCTCTCATGCTGTTTCCTTATTACTAGTTTCAGAAAAGCTCACTACTTTTGAAATTAATTTTCTAGGTCCCCATGGGGAAATATGCAGATCCAGTAATCAAAGATACTGTATCAATGCATTTGTAGTAGGCTTAACAATCTGAAGTTGTTAAAGGTTCAAATAAAGAAGGGCGAGAGGGGTCTTTCAGGGAATTTTCTCTTCCTACCAACACACAAGTTTTGGGAGTTGAAGTGCCAGGACCAAGAGCAAAGGTGTGGTTGATGACTCTAGAACTTAATGGTGGGGTGGAGGTCAGTAACAGACCCTTTCAGCCCCTGGGATGGGGAGAGACTTCCTATGTAGTGGCCTCATTTGCTTTCTCGCAGCTGCTGTGACTAGAAACCCCCGTTTAGCTGAGCTGGTGAGAGCTCCTTCTGAGCTTGAGAGAGAGAGCATGACACAGCAAAAGAGAGAGACAGAGAGAGAGCGCAAGAGAACGAGACTCTCACAGATGCTTCAGTCTGGGGACCAACTTTGGCTGCAAGGAGATCTCTGGGTACTACCACCACTCATCAACTTCCAGCGTTTCGTTCTTTGAACAAAGGACAAGAAGAGAGAGAGTCTGCTCTTGTCATGGTGGAGGTTCCATCCTGCCCCCACGTTAGTCATAAAGCCAGCAGCTTTTTCTGCCTCTTGTCTCTGCCTGGCTGGGAAGAGACAGAACTGAACTTATGGCCAGCCGAGGTGTGTCACTGCCACCTGCTGTCGGTAAATGTAATTGCATCGAGGGAAACAGTTTTTGGGGGGGGGGTTTGGAGCTGGGCGAGTAGCTTGCTCTGATCTGTTTCTAGTTTTATATATATGTGTGTGTGTGTGCATATATATTTGTGTGTGTGTATGTACGTATATATATGTATATAGGTATATACGTATATGTATATATATGTATCTGTGTGTTTGTGTATATGTATATATATATATATATATATATATATATATATATAGTAGTTAAGCACAGATATCTTTCTTATATACATTTTCTAATTAAAGTTCTTTTTAAAATTTAGTAAGGGCTGAAGTTGTTACTGAGGAGGAGTCCTCTCATCTAGTCTTGGTAGACACTTCGGTTTTCTTTAAACCAGGACAGAAGTGTTTACTGTCATGAAGTCAACCCTTTCTTTAAACCAAAGACTAGAAGAATCCATGTGAGAGATAAGGTAGAGTCCAAAGGAAAAAACTGGATTTTAGGCAGAGGTAGTAATGGCTCCAGCTTGGATTTTTCTTCTGTAATTTCTGTCTCACAGACTGAACTCCAGAGCTGTGAAGATGATTGCTCTCCCCATGAAAACTCCCTTGCATTCTACAAGATGTAATTCCATATTCAGTTCAAACAAATGGTTTTATTGCCAAAACGAGGACAAAATAACAAAGTTTTTATTTTTTAATTCCATTTTTATGAGGTCAGACAAGATGATTTGTTTAATTTCCAGGCCACTGTTATAAATTTTAAGGGAACTCTGGGCTATCTGCCACAGGTGATGGCATTAAGCTCCCAGTGACCCCACAGCCCAATTACAAATGTGCTCATGTGAGAGTAGATAGCTTTCACATGAGTCCTCTCATTACTGGCATGATGAAAAGTCACCTACTGGAGTGGTGTCACTATATGGAAAATATTTAACACCATCTGGGAAAGCAGGAGAGAACTCAGGTGATTGTATACATGACTCTTATGCAGTTACAGTGAGCAGAGACCTTTTAAGAAACTAATCAGATTCTCAGCATATCAACGGTGTTCTTCACCTTTGATTCTTTATTACTCTTCACAGAGGTTCAGCATCTCTGCTGAAGGTAGAAAAGACTGTCCTAGGCCTAAGCTAACTACTATCAGCATATTTCTTTGTATCTTTTCTAGACATAAAGATAGAAGGGAAGTTCTCTTTGTTCATGGAGATTTTTGTTTTTAAGGTAACATTTAGAGGCTAGCTTCCAAGCTTTTCTTTGCATGGATAGCTAATAGCTCATTCTTCCCTTAGAGCCCTTAGATTTTATGTCTTTGATTCTCCACTTGCTGTCTTTTAGATGGAAGAAAGGGTTGTCTAGATTTACAAATTAAATCAATTCTAAGCCAAGATTTTTCACTGCTGTAATATCTTCTTCTGACAGCTCAAAATACAATTGCACGTCCTAGGAAGGAAAGTCATATGACAGAAACAAACAAACCACCAAAAAATCTTTACTCATGAGGAAAACAAATTTTTCCTGAGACCTGAATATCAACAATATTGCTTTCCAATTTCAGTCTTTCAAAACAGTGATAAAATTATTGTTTCTGAATTCACAGCCAGTTTCTGAGGAAACTGGCTACTGTTTGTAGTGGTTTTGTAGGTTGTAAAGAGGGAAGGGAGCTCTTGTTTGGCTTCTCTGAAGGTACTTGCATGGTGCCTTAAAGTACAAACCCAAATAGCAATGGACTTCCCAAGGGAATGTTTTATTCAACAGTGAAATGTTCCCACCAGAAATCTTTTTCATAGTCTTGAAATGTATTTAATCTTTTTCTCTTTCCACCCTGCCTTTCCACAGAGACTTAATTCATTACTATCTCAATGGTAAAGTCTTGACTTCTTTTAGAGCTTTGTGAAGGAAATGTGGCTTTGTGCTAATTATTTTCAGTTCTTAAACAGCCACTATAGCAGAGTCTGGTTAATGTATTCATTGAAGGAATTATTTAAGCTCCATTTCAGTCTCTCATTATAAACGAACAAAAGAAATAAAAAGTGATTTGCACTCAAGAATTACAGCATGAAGTGTCTCTCAGACAAAACCACCAGCTGTTAAAATCTTGGACAGACATTAGCAAAGATGGAGATAAATTTGTAAAGCATGCACACGCCTACACTTGACCCACAGTGTACCAACAAGAGAGAAAGCCAATATGGCCCCATTAAATGGAGTGGCAAAGATGCAGAATGCACAAACCCACAGCAATTATCCTGCTGCCAAGCAACCATAACCAAAAAAAAAAAAAAAAAAAAAAAAAAAAAAGTTGTCAGGAGAGGGAAGTGGAGAAAGAACAAGGAAAAAAAAAGAAAAGTAAAGCAGACTGTGGGGATAAAAAAAGATGGACTCCCACAAAGGCAAACAAGCCAGTTACATAGTTCCTGCTGATTTAGAACCTCTATATGGCTGTAGTTAACACAAAATGCACTGAGGTTCATGACCAAGAGCTAGAATTATATTTCTAGTTTCTCATTTACTGAATTAATAAGGCATACTTAGATGAGTATGGCTTCTGTTCTTCATGAAAGTTATTTTTTCAAAAAACCCCCAAAAAACTACTGTGATTTGAGCAAGATTGTGTCCAAAATCAAGACAGATTTGCTTTCCAAAACATGTCAAACAATACTGTTACTCAAAATACTTGAAAGCAGACACACGGATTTCTATCACACAAAATTAAGGAAAACCAAAAGGTAAGGTCTGAAGAACTCATTTTCTACCACTTCTTTCACTGCCTCACTTGACTGACCAACAGGTACAGAATGGTTAACTCAACTGTAATTATTCAAAGGATACATCAGTTTTTAAATGGTCAGAATCAGTATGTGCCATGTAAGAAAAAGGAATGAGTAGCAGCTTCAGAAACCATTCTGCAAGCTTCAGTATGTTCATTTATCAATGTACCTTGTCACTGACCTGAAATATCTTCCAGAACAGATAACAAACTATGTCAAATTGCATGAACAAATACTAATCTGGGATTATCAAGATCAGTCATTCACAAATGTTATATAATCAGCAGTACCTGATTTCAAATTATTATTAGCATGAAAATAAGCATAAAATAAAACTTACCATTGTTTTGCAACATATATCACAATTAGCTATACTTGGGCTATCACAGCTTATTTCTGTTGGTATTTTGGCTTGACACAAAAAAAATGGTAGTAATACAACTTTCCTATAGTAAGGAAATAATAAATGACAAATATGCATCCACAAAAATAACTGACAATCTACTTTAATCTAGAGACTGAACAATTTTAAGAAGTCATTATTGTTCTTCTTCTTTGAATCCCATTGCTCAGAGGGTTGGGGGTTTTGTTGGGGTTTTTTGCTTGTTTGTTTGTCTTTTATTTCATCTACATAATCTTCTAGGCTTCCTTGAATTTTCCTGATTTTTGAAAGGCGAAGTCAGCAAGCTCTCCGGAATCACATCATCAAACTTTCTGGGCATTCTGAGCACTGTTATTTTCCTCATGAAAATAAAAATTCAGACTTGTAACTTCACATTTTCTTCAGTACTTGAATTTAGGGCTTTTGTGACCCAGGATTAATGAACACCAAAGAATTTTTAAGCACAGGAATTGAACTGCTTGTTCAGGCTATTTTTTTTTTTCAAATGTTAAATGTTATTTTGCTACAGACTAATGAGCTCTGTAGAAAACTCATTGAGCTGACATTATGGACTTTATCTCAAACACTAGTGACGTGGAGTTAAGTACTGACAATGGAAAGCCCATGTTTATTTTTCTGTCTCTGTCATATCAACACAAAATTAAGGCAATTATCCAACATAATTCTTCACAAGGTGGGGTTCTTTATTCCTGTCTTGTCATATGGTTGTGCCTCTGACCATCTCTGCTTTATTAGGAACTGGAACCTCAGGAATGATCTGGAAGATTGTTGATGGTTATTCATAAGATTTCATAAGATTTGTGATGCTTTATGGTAAGAGTGGTTTCAGTAAGTTTAGAGTCCTTAAAATTCTGAATACTATGTGGATATAAGAGTTTTGGTATTTTTTGTTTTTCTTTGGGATAGAAAAAGAAAAGAAAAAATTGTGTCTTTGCATGATTGCAGGTTTCCTTTTTTTATCCTTCCATATTTAGTATCCCAATGCTCTACATGTGTTATAAATGAAGTCAGATGACTCAGACTCCTGCAAACAGAACTTCTAACTTTTCTCAGCTCTTTACATTTTAATTAAGGATCTGAGTGTTTTCTGGAGATGATGATAACAGGACTGGGTATTTGGCACAAACTAGCAAGTAACAGACCAGATATCCACCTATAGTAAATTAGCACACCTACATTTAAACTACTGATTTATACCAGCTGAGGAATTAGACTTACTTTAACAAAAAAAACTTTTTTTATTTTAAATCACAGTACGACTTCCTAATTATTTATTCAGTGTTCTATGCATCTTTCTGGCTGTACTGTTTGGCTGGTTACATGTCTCTAACTTACTCTTCAGAATATTTTGGGTCCCTGTTGTGAGAGTGCAGTGGCCAGTGGCACAGCAGCTGCCCAACACCAAGAGCTGGTGCATCCACCCAGGCAACACCTTCCTCCATTGTTTCCAGCCCATGCTAAATCCCAAGCACAACCAAGATCTCCTTCATTCCCTGTACAGGATGTCTTTCTATCTGCACGTACAACAGAGCACCCCTTTTACACTGTGTTGTGTTCCTACAGTCAGGAATCAGAAAATTTCCTATTACAGGAATCACATACCTTTTGTGGCAGACTTATTTGAAATTTGTTTTTTGTTACATATTCCTCTTTGTCTCACCAGATGATGTTTCACAGCATTTTCAGAGTTTCCTAATATTGAAGACCAGAGGCCAGATGCTATATCAGGCTATATATTTCAGATGCAATTCCTGCATTAAGCCATCAATGTACTCTGCATTACTCATTACTAACTTTTGGATGAAGGCAATTATGTAATTCAGAAGCAACATCCCATCTCAAAATGCTTCTTATCACTTGGTGATTAGGGAGCATGAAAAAACATGCTGTACTAGCCTAAGTTCGTTATACAAAAGAGAGTAATTACACCTGAATTCCTTCAGAAATGCTTTTCAGTGCAGTAGGTAGTCTCTCTCTGTATCAAAACAGAAAGTGAAAAGAAATATCAGAAATATAGTTAGTTTAACATCCAGCAGCTACTGACTGATGCTATATTACTGCCAGTATTTAAGGCTGAAGCATAGACAGGGTAGGAGCCAGCAGCCAAGAGTCTGCATAGAGGTAGACAGAGCAGAGAACCAATCAGCAGAGAACCAAGCAGACTCTTAGTAAGCTCCCAAATGCCTGCCATGATGCTCCTCTGGAGGCCTGTTTGCCTTCAAGGAATTTGAAACTGAATCTTTCCCAGCATGAAGTTCATGGCATTGGAATGGCATCCATGTAAAACAACCCCTCTGTTCAAGGTTTGATTAGTATCCTAGAAGAAAAAAAAAAAAGAGAGAGAGAGAGAGAAGGAAAACAAAAAAGAATGCTATTAAAAAAAAGAAATAATAAAAGAGTAAAAGACTAATATAAGAAAACCCCCACCCCCCCTCCCCCACCCCCCCAAAAAAAGAGTATAAGTGTAAAAAACCCAAAACCTGAACAGAAGGCAGGTAATTTTGGGTTTTACAGCTCCATTATCTAAACAAGGAAGCAGAAACTAGATTGACTTTATTAAGAAATAACGTTTTATATAGATTCTCTTCGAAGAATGCAATGTAGTACTGAAATCATGATCTTCACCGTGAAGTTCTGGAAGACTCCATCATTAAAAAGAATTGGATAAAGCCCCTGGATTTTCAAATTTGAGTTTTAAACTGGAAGAATATAATCTATTAACAGGAGGAGTACACTGTTTTCCAAGTTTGTTTGTTTATGTTCAGCTGTAGACCTTCTGAAGATAACTATGAATGTGACACAACATTAAGCAAAACATGACATTGCTTCCTGTCCAGAAGGCCAGATCCAGGCCATTATAAGCAGAGAAGGAAAGATCTCTGTCTCAAATCTCCAATAGAGTACATTGCATCACAGTATATTCAAAGTTCAATTTTCATATGTAAGAAAATTGATTCATACAGAAGAAAAAAAAAAATTTATTTTTCAACACCTATTCTGGGGCACTTACTCTTCTGCTAAATGTACCTCAGCATTTAAGTTTCATTTATTTGAGAAGTGGTAAAACACTCTCTCTTTCACTAGGCACAAGGCTTTGAAAGTGCTTTGCTTCAGACATAGTTTTTCTTCTTTAGGTAACGCTTTTAATCAGATACAAGAGGGCACCTAAAAGGTACAGTTTATTATATATTACTTTCCTTTATTATTTATTTTGAAGAACTAAACTCAAAACATTTTGGCAAACATTAGAAAAGGATTTTTTAAGGATAATTACAATAAAAGAATTTTGGCATGCTTCAGACATCTTATCCAGCACAGGAATATAAAAGCACCTCCTTATAATCTGTAAAATATGTTTTTATGAAATATGCAGATCCAAACTATAGCAGGAATTTAGAGGATATCATGAACCAGGGAAATCATCACTTGACTTCTCTCAGTTAATTGTATGTCCTCTCTACAGTATGTATTTTCCCAGCTATTACACAATCTCAGCCATCTGTAAGTGCTCTTCCAGGATTTAGCAGGACTAAAGAGGGCTCCCTTACTATAACTTTAATTTTGTAAAATGGGAAATGTGAGTATACTGATATTATTGAAATAATGCAAGAAACAGGTGTTTTCCAACAAGAACTCAGTTCCCAGTTGTATTGTTTCATCAGATGGATTTCCCTACTTCTCTCTTGCCTGACAGTGACCCAGTTCCAGAGCTGCTATATTTATTCATGTGACAATCGCAAAGGTTTTAAAGGTTGTTCAACTGTTTAATGTTTAGTTCTCAAGAAAATGGATCACTTCAGTTTTATTCAAACAATTTTTAACTGTATTACTGTAGCACTTATAACTTAAACACAATAATATGCAGCTAAGAAGGGAACAACTAATGGTCATTGGTTTGAAGAACTTTTTCTGGACTTGTAAATTGCTTCAGAAAAATAAATGTGTACCTCCACCTACAAAAAGCTTCATACTTCTAAAACAAAAAACACAAATGGTTTTGAAGTTGCTCAGATATCTAGTTTCTTGCTTTTCCCACCAGTTTCATTTATCCCGGGAGAGGAAACTGCTAAAACTCTATTAAGACAGACCAACTGCACTTACAGTCATCCCTGATTGAGAAAGAGTAGGAAATACTAGCAGTCTTACATTAAATTTTCAAGTAATTCCTACTTTAATTTTGCAGATTCTAAATACTAAAGGGATTTAGGCAAACTAAGAATTCTTATCTTCCAGGATTTTCTCCTTACCCATATTAACATACTCAGCCAGGGCTCACCGAATGAGGACCATGCAGTTCTTTGTTGAATACAAATACAGATAATGGCAGCATTAATATTATCTTCAGTACTATTTTAATTTTCTTCTAGAAATAGGCTTATTTAATTAACTCCTAAGACTATCTAATACACAGAAAACAGCAATTAATGTGGTTGAACAAAAATTGAGGCCAATATAAACTAAACCCACTTATTTTATTTCAAGCTGTCACATTTCATGTTTTGCATCACTCGTAGTACTTTTGAATTTTGAAAAAAAATCCCCTACTAATCCAGGGATTTCCTTTTTCTATTTAATTTACAAATGTAATTCTACCAAAAAAAAAAAAAAAAGGAAATTAAGTCATGGAAGTAGTTACTACCAGCTAAAATTTGAAAATGTCCAGTCTGGTAGTAATTTTAAAAAGTAAACTAGGTGGATAGATCTTCATTTATTATACTTCAAAACAAATGAGCACAGATTATTAAGTACTTGCATCCCTTCATAAAGGCATAAACTAGATGCAGCTTCTGTCATCTTTCAAATAAGAACATGTTGGATTTGATGACTTTCAGTAAAATTTCAAATTTTAAAACCCCTTATTTCTTCTCACAGACATAAATACCTCTGTGGAATAGCAAATTGTAAAGTTGGATTAAAATATTAAATACAGTTTTACTAACATGAAACATCTCTTATAGAAAGTAATTTATGTAAAACCAAGTAACTAGGATCAGGCTACCAATTATATGTAATTATCCTGCCTGTCTAACACTGCTTCTTTACCCTTCACTCTACATAGCGCATTGATGCTAAAAAATTTTGAGAGATCATGCTCCAGGTTAAAAAATCTTCTGCCCTGGAGAATTTCTTTGCTTCTGCATTAAAGGGTCATTATATCAGCTTACCTGTAATTAAGGATCAATGCCACTCAGAAGTGCCTTGACTTTTCAACAATTTTATTCTCACCGCATTGAATACTACTTTATTTGCAAGGAATTAACAAGTAAGGTTTGCTGGTCTGATATTGAACAGCAAGCCATTGTTTAGCTACTTCTTGTTTGATTCATCATTCAATTTCTAATCAGAAAGTAAAACCACGTTTTGGGGCCCCCTTGACAGATCACATCATAGAATCAGATCTCAACTCAGCAAGACAGAAAGAAGAATTTGCTCACTACAGTGCACGTCACTCCTTTTGACAGCTGAAGTGCAAAATATGGATGATAAGAAACAGAAACATGCAGTCATCTTTTAGTAAGAACCAAAAGGATGTTATGTGAGAAGAGTGGGAATTAATTTTCAACACTTTCCCTCAAGCATTCTGCAAGAAAAGTGTTATCTCTTTAGGTAATACACTAACCGAGTAGCCCAGAAGGAAAAACACGAAACAGAAAAGCACTGTTGCCAGAAGGAGAACACATTTTAAAAAAGCAAGGAGATGCTTGTTGTAATCCATTGTCTTTCCCCTGAACTTCTGCCATGTGGATCTCAAACGCTGAGTCTCCAAGGAGGAAGAAATGCCAACTGTGCTCATCCTGAGCAGCTGTTAATTCATGAAGTGTCAATTATAGGCCGCCTGTTCCCCACGTCCCTCAGGCTGGCTGGCTGGAGCAGTGGGTGGTGCTAGCGGGATGATGTAACCCAAAGTGGCTCTCGGCAGTAGGTTGCGGTTCATCTGCTTCCACTAAGGAATTACAGCTGCAAAATCTACAGCCTTTACTCAGGAGAATAGGCCACATATATGAAAGCATCCTGTAGCTGTTGCTTCTGTCTTCCACACAGAAAGACACAGGATAGGAGGAGATTAGAGAAAACTGCAGTGGATCACTGGTATGGCTGACATCCAGCCTCAATGAGACAAGGGCCATTAAACAAAGTAATAACAAAGTATTAAGACACGCAGGTGAAAGGAATATAAGCGCTATAAGGAATATAAGCGCTAAAACAAAGTCTCCAGCCTCGCAGGTAGCAATCCACTTTTTGAGCAGTGTTACACTGTAAAATGAAGCATAAAGCCTGCAAAAAGGGGTAACATCAGTTCTTGAGAAAAAGGGCTAGTATTTCAGAAAAACAAGGTAACACTAAAGAAGTGGAATAGATACTGGAAACATAATGTTAGGAAATTGCTGGTTAGCTCCCCACTTCACAGAAAAGCTATGGATTTCTCATTTCAACATAAGCCCTTTGTCTCTTATTCTCATGACAGACATTCTAGTGAAGATCAAACCAAAGATTTTTCTAGAACAAAAATAAACTAGGGAAAAGTCAATTAAGTTTGAAAGGAAAATACTTTGAGTGTGTCATATAGGTATAAATGTGGTCTACTGTAGTATCACAGATGGGCCTGTGTGCACACCCAGTGAACTTTAGTCATGAAATCCCTACATGATCTAGGAACTCCCCAGGCAGCTATCTGCATCAATGTGAAAATGGATTGATTCGGAACAGTGAGTTGCCCATAAAAGAAGGGGACTTCCTAGTCATTCTACCCTATTTCAGAACAAAAAGTCTGACTACTTCATCCATGTGGAAATTATGGATTGTATTGAAGATGCTTTCTTAAATGGGATTTATTGTGGAGGAACAAATGGACACCACATGACAATCAATGTGATTTAAGGTAGAATGCCATTTATTGATACACTTTATATGGGGTTACAGCTACATGCTAATTGGATCTCACACCATTAAGCTACATTTCTAATTGGTTGTATTCCATAACTCACAAGTCCAGTGTTTTGATGAAAAATCCTGACTGTTCCCAGGTGAATCTCCAGAGTTCTGTGAGAAGGTTAAAGAGTTCTTATTAGAAAGTTCTGGGGAGTTGCTGTGAACTCCCGGGGAGTAATTTCCCCTTTACCATTCAACAGCAGATGTGGCTTTGCTGGTAGCTGCTTTAATTTCACAGAGTCCATATATATTCTGGATCATTCACATGTCCATTTTCTGTAAGAAATCCCTCAACACTTCCTGAAAAGTGGTAAAAATGCATTTGGCCATTTGTATGTATCCATATCGTGATTAATGTCCTCGGTGAAGAAATCCCACCTTTCCTTCCAGGTATCCCCTACAAGATTCCTCTACAGAACCAAATAAAGAGTGCAGAAATATGACAGTCATAAATATTCAGTATGAACTTTTTCTACAAATGCAGACACAATCACATACAAGTCTTTTTCACGTCGTTAATATGGTCAGGAGACACTTGGTAAGTAAGTAAAGCTAAGCAACAATGAAAGAGCATGCATGTTATGCAGTGGTCACAAAGGACCAACTGAGTGTAAAGTGTGATTCAAAGTTTGACCTGATCCTATTGAAGACAGCAAGGAATCTTGATACCATGATTTGGACAGTAATCTTCCCCTTGAAAAGAATTCAAAATTCTATCCAATGTGATGATCCCAAAAAATTGCTTTTTTTTTTTTAAACGAATTTTCTGCCTCTGAGTGTCTGTGCAATAGCCCAGCACTAGCTAAAGAACCAGACAATTGAAGTACATAGCCATCAGAGGCAATACAAGAGGGAACCTTCTGGAAAACTGAAATACTTGAAACCTGTTTCACAAATACATATATTTCATATGGGAAATAGAAGAAAAATCTGATTTTAAATCAGTAACTAAATATTTTAAAAGGATTAGAAGAGAACAGAATACAATAATTCTGTTGGAAAGGACTGATAATGATCATCTAGTCCAAATGCCTAATAACTAGATAACTGCTGTAACGTTGTCAGTTTTCCACCTAAGCCATCCTTCTAAATGATGTTTCCACATAAATTATAAATCTGCTATGCTGGGGAAGAAGTTTCAAACAAACAGACATTGAGGTGACTTATAGCGGAATTTTTTTGCTTATTAGAGGAACTAAATTACATAATGATGAAAATAATGAACTACTACTGTAGACCGCCTTTAGCTGTCAGAAAATTGAGAGTGAGACAGTGAATGATGGATGAATGATGGATGAAGGTAGCTAAACAAATTGCTTCAAAGATGGACTGTAGATGGACTACAACTGAATAATTTTTATCTGTGGTGAAGACTGGATTGTTGATTTTGGTGATCATGATAAATGTGCTGCTAATAATACCAAGCTCAGTTGGTCTTCCACAAGGGCCCTGTAGAAGACTGCTGCAGCCATTTTGTGGCACAATGACACAGAGGGGGAATTGCGGGGGTGAAAGTGTGTGTGTGTATGTCCTAAGGTGTGAAGCAATTAAAGAATGCACCCTTAAGGACCAGAGAGCTATCTGTAGAATGTAGAACACCTTCTAACCAATAGAATCTTTCCATGTATGTTAGGTGAACTAACCAATAGTGTGCTGGCATGTTATATACAGCAGTAGATAAAAGTGAAGCTGTTACTAAAACTAAAGGCCTTTGTCTTTGGTGAAGCCTTCTGATCAAACTGCAGCCTGAGTTGCCTCTACCTCCTCTGACCGCTGCAAAAGTAAATCTACTCTTACCCCAATATCAGAAGGCAGAAATGAAAAGAGGATTCTCAATATATGTAGGCCAAAAATGTAAACCAATAGCTTTCTCAGGTCAGGGCAAGTAGGAAGCTGAGGAGACTTCAACATACAGAGAGAAGAAAGGCTTGTTTTTGTAACTCTGAATCACAGAAGATAAAAAGTCAGGTAAAACACAATACAAAACCAGATTTAAAAAATCCACTGAAAACTGGAGAAAACACAAAAAATGATAGAAAACATCAAGCAGCAGAGTGCAAGAATAAAGTAGGAAATACAGAGGGTGAAAAAGATACAAACTTGGCTTAGAAAATTAATGAAGTCAATGAGAAATAAGCAAGATTTTTGTAGAATTATGTAAGAAAATTGATCAACACACTAAGTAGACTACAGTGACATTTATAAGACATAGATCTAATTGTAAAACAAACACAAACCCACTTCTGAATACAAGTAATGTGCAGAAATATAACTATTGGGTATACATTCACATATTTACAAAATCATTTGTAAGAAAAAATTTATTTTGGGAAATTTTTATTGAAAAATAAGGTAGTAATGAGACTGTAAAAGAAGTCTGCCAATCACAACTACGGTTCCACTTAGATATAGGCAAAGACCTCAGTATTATTGGAGAGGGAATTACTGGCAAGAATTGTGTTATTACAGAAAACTAACACCTTAAACATACAAAAGACTGCTAAAAAATGTAGGCTCTATATTTTCTAGATATTACAGCCAGAAGAACTTCGAAAATGAATTAAAAACATTGAATCACAAAAAGAGGGGGAAAAAAAGGAACTACTTGATGGCTACTTTTGGTAAGCAGGAATGAAATAATGGAAAATATGCTCAGATGAAACTGCTCTATGGTTTTTTACTTATTTTAATAAACAGATTAAAATAAAAAAAGTTGGTTTAATAGGCTTCTATTGGAAAAATGTCAGTATATGAAGAATTAATAAATTTTCCCAATTCAAAACAACATAAGAGCCCTACTTGGAATACAAATCTTGAACAAGAAAAGCATCCACACCTAATGTAATGAATCACTGTATTTAAAGGGATATCGGTAATATTATACATACCTTCAAAAATGAGACAAAAAACCAAACACAATTAACTTCAAAGAAAGCTGATATTTAGGACTGTGAGGATAAAACAACACCAATTAAAGGCCACAGTGGATATAACACTGGGGAAGAGAATTATAAAGATGCTGAGATAGGAAAAAATAGAGAAATGCTACTGTGAAATTAGAAACAAGCTTGACAATAGGGAATGTCACCCCAGGAAAAAAAAATAAAGCTTTGATATGAATTTTAAACAAGAATAGTTGAATTGACCATATAGACAATGGTATAGAATGAGTATTGTGAAGAAAGAACTGAAAATGTAGCAGGCATAGCAAATATCGAAACACAATTCAAAAACTTACAATATTGTCAGGGGAAGGTAAGGAAGGGAAGAGACAGCACATAAGCTCCATGTGAAGATAAGAACAATTTGGTATTTATCACATCAAATATTTGGCATTTCATAGTCCTTCCACAGCAAATAGTGAAAACCCAGAAAATTAGGACAGGACGAGAGAAATCAGGAATCTGGGAAGGCTTCTAAGGGACTCATATTCAATATTTTATGTTACTTTACTCATGAACTTGGCACAAAAAGCAAAATGTGATGATGATATATTGTCAACACAAGCATTATGTGACCTTCAGAAACAAAGGAGTAAAAAAGAAATTAGAGTGAGTAATTTGAAGTGAAAATCACACACAGGTATCACATTCCACCAAACTGATGTGTAGAATACTGTTTATTAGAACTTCTGACTCTACGAAGAAAAGAACCAATATAGAACCATAGACTTTATAGATACAGTAGGAAAGATATTTAAATTGGTTACTTCTTACCCTGAGAAACCTTCAAAGCCCAGGAGCTTTAAATCAGGATGAAACTCTGATGGCAGGTTTAAAAATCATGATTTACAGAGTGTTTTAAAATGCTATCAGTTTTATTTTCATTTAACTTCTCAGATATTTTTATATTGTTACTCTGGGTTGACTGCTCACTCCCACTCCACTTTGAAAGCATCCTATGGCAAAAATGTAGTACTGCACCAAAAAAAATTAAAAGTCAATTTCACAAAAACTTTAAAAATAATCATCACTGTAGTTTCCTAAGTCCTCTGCACTGAATTCAAATTCTGATTAATTCTTTACTGAATAAAGTAACTAACATTGTATATAAAACAGCTCTGTGGAAAAGAGTTGACCTAGATCCAAAGTTATTCTTTGCTGATTTGACACCTTACTTAAACAAGCTATTCAACAACTTCAGCTCACGCTGTTGCTTCATGCTCTACTCAGTTTTTCTCACCTATTTCTTCCATAGTCTTCTTTCATGTCATCTTTTTTCTCAGTAGAAATAAGGGTGTCTCTTACTCTCCAGGAGTTTTCCTCAATTTTCAGGCCTACAAATCTAATGTGAAGGGAAAAAAAAAATAGCAAGCATAAAAAGAATTCCCATTCCTCAGCATCTGTAATAACATGCAGAAGTACCCTCAGCGCAGACTTCTGGCAGACAAGGCAAAAGTTGCTGCCCAACTTGTAAAGTCTCAGAATAGGAAAAGGTCATGGCATCCCTTTGGTGAGGCTCAATGAAAACTTTGGTGATGTAGTCTTTATCCAGGAATCACTACAGTGTTGTCTCTTTTATGGCCTCTAACACAATAACCTTTCCATAGAAAAGTCAGATAGTAATTCTTCAGAGGCAGAAGTTGTTTGCTTTGGTAAAAATAAGTACATGAGGTGGTGCATGCACATCTACTGAATGCCCTGACTAAAAAAGAGTTTTTACTGAAGAGAGTAGAAAAATAGCAATCATTTTGATTTAAGGCAGCATTTCATAAAAATGCATAAATCAGAAATATCTGAGAATTTTAAAGAGAGTCCCAAAAACATTGAAAAATTCACAATAAAACTATAACTTCTGTAAATGAGCAGCAAAAAATTCCTTTGCCAAAATGTTCTAGAAAATTTCCTCAAAGGTTAGACCCCTATGAACATCATGTAGACTTACTTTTTGGGTTTTCACGAAAGAGAGATCATGTTCTGATGGACAATATGTCCCATTTCCTTGACATGATGCAAAGTATTTCACTTAATTTAATTAATACTGTCAGCTATGCCAATGACTACTCTGTCATAGAATCATAGAATGAACTGAGTTAGAAGAGATCTCCAAGATCATCAAGTCCAATCCTTGATCAAACACCACTGTGACTACTAGATCATGGCACTCAGTCCCACATCCAGTCTCATCTTAAAAACCTCCAGAGATGGAGAATCCACCAACTCTCTGGGCAGGCCATTCCAATGCCTAATTACTCTCTCTGTAAAGAATTTCTTTCTAATATCCAACCTAAACCTCCCCTGGCAGAGCTTAAGCCTGTGCCCTCTTGTTCTGCTGTTGGTTGCCTGGGAGAGGAGACCAACTCTCATCTGGCTACAAACATCCTTTCAGGTAGCTGTAGAGTGATGAGATCTCTCTGAGCCTCCTCTTCAGACTAAACCACTCCAGTTCCCTGAGACTTTCCTCATAGGACTTGTGGTCACGTCCCTTCACCAGCCTTGTTGTTCTTCTCTGGACCTGCTCCAGCACCTCAATATCTTTCCTGAACTGAGGGGCCCAGAACTGAACACAATACTCAAGGCGTGGCCTCACCAGCACTGAGTACAGGGGAAGGATCACTTCCCTGGTCCTGCTGGCCACGCTATTTTTGATACAGGCCAGGATCCCATTGCCCTTCTTGGCCACCTGGGCACACTGTTGGCTCATGTTCAGCCTCCTGTCAATCCAAACCCCCAGGTCCCTTTCTGCTTGGCTGCTCTCCAGCCACTCTGTGCCCAGCCTGTAGTGCTGCAGGGGGTTGTTGTGACCAAAGTGCAGGACCTGGCACTTGGCCTTATTGAACTTCATCCTATTGGAATGAGCTCATCTCTCCTGTATATCAAGGTCCCTCTGCAGAGCCCTCCTTCCTTCTAGCAGGTTGACACTCCCTCCCAACTTGGTGTCATCTGCAAATTTCCTAATGATAGACTCAATCCCCTCATCTAAACAACCAATAAAGATGTTAAACAAATCTGGGCCCAAAACAGTTCCCTGGGGGACACCACTGGTGACCAGTCACCAGCTGGATGCAGCCCCATTCACCAGCACTCTCTGGGCCCTGCCATCCCACCAGCTCTTAATCCACCAGAGAGTGCCCCTGTCCAAGCCATGGGCTGCAGCTTTTCCAGGAGAATGTAGTGGGAGACATTGCTGAACGAGAGAAATGGCCAAAGCTTTACCTCTACACTGACTCATGGATGGTGGCCAATGCTCTCTGGGGATGGTTAGACCGATGGAAGAAAACCAATTGGAAACGCAGAGGGAAACCCATCTGGGCTGCCGATATATGGCAAGACATCGCCACCCGAGTAGAGAAGCTGATTGTGAGAGTCCGCCACGTAGACGCACACGTGCCCAAAAATCGAGCCAATGAGGAACATCGCAACAACCAACAGGCAGACCGAGCTGCACAAGTGAAAGTATCACAGACAGATCTGGACTGGCAGCACAAGGGAGAGCTGTTCCTGGCTCGATGGGCCCATGATGCCTTGGTGTCCTGGGTTGAGCTGGCAAAACGCCAACTGTCCAGGACAGAGTGAAAGGGTTCCTCCTCCCCCCAGCCAGCCAAGGGAAAGAGAAGAGGGAGAGGAAGAAAAAAAACCCTCAAACCAGGTGTATGCTGAAACTAACTACATGTATTTATACAGAAAAGAGAAAAATTAAGAGAAACTACAATATAACACACACTTACACAAGTTATGTATAACAAGAAATAACTTCCCACTCCCCAGT
>CM031078.1:2860760-2872610 GCA_013398505.2 Rhegmatorhina hoffmannsi
TGGGTGGGGGGGGGGGGGGGGGGGGTGTGTGTGGCGTTAGCTTGCAAATTTCTGTGCTGGTAGAAAAAAAAATTCCATGAATTTTTCTTCCATACCAACACCCTATACCTAGCTTAAACTTTTCAACTATATACACATTTACAGATATGTACATACAGATACAGTAGTATGGGCAATTTACCCAAAGATAAGGTCCCTTTGAGGTACACAGTGTGTTTCTCCATCTTCCTGCATGACCCACCATGTGCAACCAGATCCTTGAGCAAGGACAATCCTACGAATGGGTTTGCCTGTACCTGAGGCAGAGTTAATCCAAACTGGTTTCCCTAACATACCTCTCAGGTGTATTACAGGGACTTTACCTCTATCTATAGTGTGAAGGGATTCTGACTGCGCAGGGCTGGGCAGGGAGCCTCTAGTGTTGACTAGCCATGTAGCCTTTGCTAGATGTTGATCCTAGTGTTTGAAAGTCCCTCTACCCAACACCTTCAAAGTGGGTTTTAACAGTCCATTACACCGTTCAACCTTCCCGGCAGCTGATGCATGGTAGGGAATATGATATACACAATCAATGCCGTGCTCTTTTGCCCAGGTGGTAACCAAGCTGTTCTTGAAATGAGTTCCATTATAAGACTCAATTTGCTCTGGGGTGCCATGTCGCCACAGGACTTGTTTTTCCAGGCCTAGGATGGTGTTCCGGGCAGTGGCGTGAGGCACTGGGTGTGTCTCCAGCCACCCTGTGGTTGCTTCCACCATGGTGAGCACATAGCGCTTGCCTTGGCGGGTCTGTGGCAGTGTGATGTAGTCAACCTGCCAGGCCTCCCCGTACTTATACTTGTCCCAGCGTCCACCATACCACAGGGGCTTCACTCTCTTAGCCTGCTTAATGGCAGCACATGTCTCACAGTCATGGATAACCTGAGAGATAATGTCCATGGTTAAATCCACCCCTCGGTCTCGTGCCCATTTATAAGTGGCATCTCTGCCCTGATGGCCCGAGGCATCATGGGCCCATCGAGCCAGGAACAGCTCTCCCTTGTGCTGCCAGTCCAGATCTGTCTGTGATACTTTCACTTGTGCAGCTCGGTCTGCCTGTTGGTTGTTGCGATGTTCCTCATTGGCTCGGTTTTTGGGCACGTGTGCGTCTACGTGGCGGACTCTCACAATCAGCTTCTCTACTCAGGCAGTGATGTCTTGCCATATCTCAGCAGCCCAAATGGGTTCCCTTCTGTGTTTCCAATTGGCCTTATTCCATTGATCTAACCATCCCCACAGTTCACTGGCTACCATCCATGAGCCAGTGTAGAGGTAAAGCCTTGGCCACTTCTCTCATTAGGCAATGTCCAGGGCCAACTGGACAGATTTGAGCTCTGAAAATTGACTTGACTCACCTTCTCCTTCAGTAGCTTCTGCAACTTGTCGGGTGGGACTCCATACAGCTGCTTTCCATTTTCAGTTTGTCCCTACAATGCGACACGAACCATGAGTGAAAAGGGCGTAGCATATTTCCTCCTTTGGCAATTGATTCTATGGTGGAGCTTCCTCGGCCCGATTCACCTGTTCTTCCTCTTCATCTGCTAGACCAAAGTTCTCACCTTCAGACCAGTTCTTGATGATTTCCAGGATCCCAGGGTGATTTGGTTTTCCAGTACGGGCACGCTGTGTGATCAAAGCAATCCACATGCTCCAGGTAGCATCAATGGCATGATGTGTGGAGGCAGCCTGTCCTGTGAACATCCACCTCAGCACGGGTAGTCGGGGTGCCAGGAGGAGCTGTGCTTCCGTGCCAATCACCTCTGAGGTGGCTTGAATTCCTTCATAAGCGGCTAGGATCTCTTTCTCTGTCAGAGTGTATTTTGCTTTGGATCCTCTGGAGCTTCGGCTCCAGAATCCAAGTGGTCGGCCTCGAGTCTCAACAGGCACCTTCTGCCAAAGGCTCCAGGACAGGCCATTATTCCCGGCAGCAGAGTAGAGCATGTTTTGCATGTCTGGTCCTGTCCTGACTGGCCCAAGGGCTACAGCATGAGCAATCTCCTGCTTAATCTGGTCAAAGGCTTGCTGCTGTTCAGGGCCCCAGTGAAAAACATTCTTCTTACGGGTTACCAAGTAGAGAGGGCTTATAATCTGGCTGTATTCTGGGATATGCATCCTCTGGAAACCTATGGCACTCAGGAAGGCTTGTGTTTCCTTCTTGCTGGTTGGTGGAGACATTGCTGTGATATTGTTGATGACTTCTGTTGGAATCTGACAATGATCGTCCAGCCACTTCAATCCCAGGAACTGGATCTCTTGGGCAGGTCACTTAACTTTACTCTGATGGCAAAACCGGCTCCCAGGAGGATCTGGATGATTTTCTTTCCTTTGTCAAAAATCTCTTCTGCTGTGTCCCCCCACACAATGATGTCATCAATGTGCTGCAGATGTTCTGGAGCTTCACCCTTCTCTAGTGCTACTTGGATTGGTCCATGACAGATGGTGGGACTGTGTTTCCACCCCTGAGGTAGTCGGTTCCAGGTGTACTGCACGCCCCTCCAGGTGAAGGCGAACTGTGGCCTGCACTCTGCTGCCAGGGGGATGGAGAAGAACGCATTAGCAATGTCAATAATGGCATACCACTTGGCTTCCTTGGACTCCAGTTCACACTGAAGTTCCAACATGTCTGGCACAGTGGCACTCAGCGGTGGAACAACCTTATTCAAGCCATGATAGTCCACAGTCAATCTCCATTCTCCATCAGGCCAAATGGGGCTGTTGAAGGGTGAGTGGGTTTTGCTGACTACCCATTGGCTCTCCAGTTCTTGGATCATCTTATGTTAGGGATCACAGCTTCTCGGTTCATTCGGTATTGCCGATGATGCACAGTTGTAGTGGCAATTGGCACCTGCTGTTCCTCAACCTTCAGCAGTCCAACAGCAGGACTCTCTGAGAGACCCAGCAATGAATTCAACTGTTCAATCCCTTCTGTCTCTACAGTGGCTATTCCAAAGGCCCATCTGTGTCCATTTAGGTCCTTGAAATACCTGTTCCTGAGGTAGTCAATGCCCAGGATACATGGGGCAGCTGGACCAGTCACAATGGGGTGTTTCTGCCAATCTCTTCCGGTTAAACTCACTTTAGCTTCCAGCACAGTCAACTCTTGAGAAACGCCCCCCCTCCCCCATCACCTCAGAAATAGTTTCTGAGCCTACATGTTCTGATGGCATTAACATTCGTTGAGTGCCAGTGTCAACCAAAGCTTTGTATTCTTGTTGCTAAGATGGGCCAGGCCACTGAATCCACACAGTCCAATAGACACGGTTGTCCCGTGCCTCTACCTGGCGAGAGGCAGGCCCCCTCCAACACTGGTCTTAGTTATAGCGATTAGAGCTTTTTCCCGATGAATGCATATGGGAGAGTATCCTCTAGTGGGTCAGATCCCTGCCCATGAGAAACTGGCACTGCACTTACTCTCACCGATCTTCTTCCTTCACTCTCTTTCAGTTCTTGTACTCAGACTGCTAGGTCACGGGTAGGTTTCCTGTCCCACCATCTCATGTCTTCTCCATGTTTGGTCAGGAAATACCACATCTTGGTTCGTGAGGCCTGTCCACTTTCTCTAGCTGGGGGGCGTCTGGCTCTGACCTCAGAGGCTCTGATTTGCACTGGTGCCACTTGAAAACTTTCCTCAGTCTTCTCTCTAAGTTTCCTTTGCTCATCTGTTACCTCTGTAGTTAGTGCCTTGAGACTCTCAGCCAATGTCTCTACAGTAGAGATACGGGCCTGTATCGAGCCCTGGACCATTCCATCATATATTCTGAGTTTACTCATTACAGAGCCCACTGTCTCTCGGTTCCCTTCTGTATACATAGACGCCAGAAATTGGTGTATTCAGCTGGCCCCTGGCATGGAAGGCACCACCATGTCTGTGATGTGCACTTGACCTTGTCTGGGTCACTATTGGGTTGCCCTTCCCTTCCAAAAAGCACTTCTAACAGTGCCATTTCCGTCAGACGTAGGATTCCTTCTTCCATGGTCTTCCAAGTCGTCTTAATGATGATGTTCCTGCAGGATTTCTCTATAAACAAACTTCTCTCACACTAGTTAGAAGTCGCACCCAGAGTGAAAGGGGTTTTGATTTCCTCATAAACACCTGTTCGATACCCACATCCTGGTCCAGAGACCCCAAAAACCTGGCTTCAGCACCATCCAGTTGTAAGGTTTCACCCATAAGGTCCCAAACTCAGATCATCCAAGTCAGGATGGGCTCACCTGGGTGTCGAGCACTGTCTTTCCACAAACCACGGAGATTGTCAAATGACAACGACTCAGTTATGACCTCTGGCTCTGGGTCTGCTTGCTGTGAAGGTGCTGCTACCCCCTCATCGTCCACTGGACAAATTGATTAGGTCTTATATTTCCTTTTTTTGGATAGGGGCAACTTCCATTGGCTTGGACTGTTCTCTTGGTTTAGCCACATCCCGCATCACCGTGATGTCAGGGGTTTTACCCTCTTCCTTTTTCCCCTGCACTGGGCTGGGCTTCTGGGTGCATTCTCAAAAAGCCCTGTCCCTAGCTACAGACATAAGATAGGCCATAATAACACAAACTTGCAGGCAAACCACAAAGAGCAAGATATCTGTGGCATCTAGAAAGAATTTAAGCTTCCCAAAAGTTGTTGTAGCAAACCTGAAGGGGGAATGGGTGAAGGATTGGGAGAAAATACTGCTCTGTGTTTCTCCCCAAGGGTCGGTACCATTATCACTAAGCCCCTAGAGGTAACAATTTAGGTTAGGACAGGAATACAACCTTGAGAACACAGTGCAAATAAGACCCACAGGCTTTGAATTTATAACACCATAAATCCAAAGTAACAACTCGATAATAATTGCAGCCATCTGAATTTTACTCATCGATGTGTTAAGAAGACTTAAACTTGACGCGCCTTTCGGCATGAATTTGTACCAACAAAACCCAAATATATTCTACAGTATGGTCCTGATGGACCCTAAACTCAATACACACATGGTGACACAAGAACTGTTATCCTTCTTTGCTCAAGCCCCCCAGTGGGCGCCAATAAATGTCTTAGTTTAAAGAAAGCAAAGGTGTCTATCTAGACTAGAGAAGAGGGCTTCTTCCCAAAAACCACCACACCCACCCCTTTGAATTTAAAAATACCTTTCATTAGAAAATGTATAGAAAAGGATAGCAGTTCTTAACTACAATATATATATATATATTATCTAAAACAGGCCAGAACAAGCCACTACACTGCAACCAAAACCTTTGGACGAGATTCAGTCTCTACTCTTGTTGATGCAACTATATTTACAGACAGCAGGGGGCGCTGATGCACCTCAGCTGGCCACGGCCATGGGTTTTCTGGTGAAGCGAAGACAAAGGGGGCAGGGAGTAATGCTGGCTCCCTCTCCGGTGTATCGGACAAGGATGGCAGCTGCAAAGGGACAGACCAGAACCCTCTCCGTGAGCAATACAGAGACCTCTCCTCGTCCTCCAATTGAAGACGAGACGCTGGGGACAGGGGATGTCAGTGGTGGTACTCAGCCACTCCTCCGCAGATGGAAAACTGGTCCTCAGGAAGGATCTGTAGTGAAGTCAAAGGCAAACGGCGATGGTTCTCTCTCTCCGACTAACAGCACAGCATGCAGAGCCAAGGGGCCAAACCAGGGCAGCTCACCTCCCTCCAAATGCCTCCACAAGCCCAGCCAACAGTGGCTTCCACTCACAGCAGCCGCCAAAGGAGTGAAATCCATCACCAGGAAGAAAATAAACCTCTCCCCCTCTCCCCTCACCTTCCCCTAGCTACCAAGTTGGAATTCAAAGCAGTTGGCCACCTCTTTGTTATCTGATGGTGTGGAGGAGGTTGGCATTAGCTTCCAAACTTCTCTGTTTGTAGAAAAGAAAATTCCATGAAAGATTTCAAAACTATGACACAGATGTATAATAGGAAAGTGTACAAGGTACCCATTTTTAGGAGACTGCATAACCAACTCTTTAATGTTTTTGTGTGTGTGTATTGGCATTTTTTTTAAACATACTGCTATTAAGCAGGAAAGACTGAGCATTTATCATCATAGTTTCACATATAGTGGTCGAATTATTTGAAAAGAACAGCAAAAGCTGTAATTGATTTCATAAGTTTATAACATTAGGATTTTGAAGGCCAAAAGACCATGCAATGTGATATAACTTAAAATTATAGTGAGTTTCTTTTATTTTATTAAAATAAATTTTAGAAAAACAACTGGGAGAGAAAAAGCTATGAAAAGCATGACTAGATCAAGTGACAAGGAGTTGGAATAAAAAATCCACGTCAGTAGTAAAGACTTACAGGTGGTGGCTTCTTTAAAAATACTAGTTTTCCTCTGTCCTGTCTGCCTACAAAGGTGTAAGGACTTAAAGAGCACAGTTGCCTGTCTCAAACACTGTAAAGGTGTCTTGGTTTTGTCCAGGACAGGCTTAATTTTTTACAGTAGCCGGGAGGGGCATGGCTAGGACATGGAGATTATTCTATACCACCTTACATCATTGCTGGGGGCAGGGGAAAGAAACTGTCTTCCAGGGAGAAGAGATTCCTTCTGGCCAAGAAGATGTGGTAGAGGGAGCCATCTGGTATTGTCTGTTATCGGGGAGTTTTTCTGTGTGAATCATTCCTTTTCTTGTACCCTCCGTCATTAGTAGTTGCTGTTCCTGTTCGTTTTCTTGTCTTATTGTTGTTTACAGTAAATTGTTCTTATCTCAACCTGTGACCTTTGTCTTTTGTGCCTCCAATTCTCTCTTCTATCCTGATGCAGTGTGGAGGGGGAGGAGAAAGCGGGGGAGCGAGAGAGTGGTGCATGGTTTGGAGAGTCTCGATGGGGGCACTGAATTGGGGAGTACCATTCCTAAACTATGACATAAGGCCACAGGAGGAACTTGCCATAAGATAAGCCACAGCAGGGACTTGAGATACACACAGAAGGGAGGAATTTGTGACAGGCCTGTTGGAGGCGAGATCTGGTTAGCATATCCTGGTTAACACATCCAGACAAAAATTCCCACTGTGAAAAACTGTGGGAAAGGAAACAACTGCTCAAGCACTGTGCTGGTTTAAAGGTAAACCGGCAGGAGAAATGAATCCAACTCAAAAGAGGTTACAAGTCAGAGTTACAATTTACTAAAAAGATTACAATAAATACAATGATACAGCGAAAAAATTGATTTTAACCCACAAAACCCAGATGTATAACCCAGCACCCTGGGGCACAAATAGAATGGTGTTCATTATCCCCTGTGCTCACCCTGAGTTCAAAGTAAAAGGAAGGGAAAAAACTTGTTGGTGCAGATGATGGTTGCAGTCTGGTCAAGAGTGACAGTCACAGTCCTATTGAGGTTCTGGTCCTCCTCTGGATCTGACAAGTGGTACCAGAAGTCCCCAAACCTGAAGATTATATATACTTAGGTTCAGATGGGAATGCTCAGTACCTCCCCCAGGGCCAGGAGTTTCACTCTGTGAGTCATGGGATATTTTTGGACTCCTTATTGGCCCATTAGCAGACATGACCCCTCAGGCTGGGTGTAAAGGTGCTAATGCCTCCCCAGAGGGGAGTTATCACAGCTGAGTCACTGGTGTGAAGACCCTATTTCACAGAGTTCTCCCAGCTTGTAGCCTGAGGTGTCAGGTATGCCCTGGGCAGCTGCTGCAAATGATCCATTGTTAACAGTTCATCAGAAATGATACAGAGGGTGTAGAATACCAAGGTTTGGTTACACCCACACAGTAGTAAGTTGGTCCTGGCCATTCTAACTAGGACAAACACATATAACCCAAGTTGTGGGAACAGCATCTACCACCACCCTGTGGATACTCGGAACTTGGAGTGTATAAAGGTGGTACCCCTACAAGAATGACTCTGGGACCCCCACCACTGGGAAGCCCAGGGTCAGGGGCTGGATCCACAAGTGGTGACTATCTTCTGCTTGATATCTCTCTCTCTCCACTCCTAGCTCTTTTTAATTTCTTTCTATCTCTCTTCATCACATTTATTGTTAAATAAAATCTGTATTATTGACTTCAGCATATGGTCTCATTTGCACCTTAATTCGGGCAGAGATATCTCTCACTAATTAGATCTTAACAAAAGGAAAGGCTTTTATTAGCTGTAAAGTAGCTTTAAAAGAGGAGAAAATTACATTTGAGTAAAGTATCCAGGTTTTTGAAGTCTACCTCTACTTGGAAACCGACTTAATAGTTCCATCTCAAGAAATAAAGGATAACACTAAGAATGGAAAAATGAAGGAAAGCCAAATTTGTTTCTTATTTTTCCACAACAGTAGAGTGTGTGTCTGCAGCCTCAGTGATTTTGTATAAAGCAGCCTCCCAGGATATAGTTTCAGTAGATCAGTCAGCTCCTTTGTGCTTGGCATTCTACTTGTGCTTCTAATTAGTGCATGTTTCTCCTCAGTATAGGTGAATCCTGATTTTCTTTTTCATTATAATTGTGTGTAGGTAAGTTGTGATTACTCTTTGTTGTGGTTTTAAGCCCAGCTGGAGATGAAGCACCATGTAGCTCCTTGCTCAACCCCCCCCACCCCCACCCCCACCCCCACCCCCACCCCGGTGGAATGGGGAGGAAAATCAAAGTAAAACTTGTATGTTGAGATAAGAACAGTTTAATAATTGAAATTTAAGTAAAATATGATAATAGTGGTAAATAATAATAATAATAACAACAATGATGATAATAAAAAGGGGGGGGGGAAAGTGATGCACAATGCAATTGCTCACCACCTGCTGACCAATGCCAGACCCCCTTTCCAAACGCAGATTTGCCCCCCTTCCAAGTAACTCCCCACAGTTTATATACTGGGCATGATGTTCTCTGGTGTGGAATATCCCCTTGGCCAGTTCGGGTTACCTGTCCTGGTTATGATCCCTCCCAGTTTCTTTTGCATACCTCCTCACTGACAGCATGAGACAAGAAAAAAAAAGTCCTTGACTTATTATAAACATGACTTTGCAAAAAACCAAAACATCAGTGTATTATCAACACCATTCTCATTACAAATCCAAAACACAGCACTGTATCAGCTACTGAAAAGAAATTAACTGTACCCTAGCTGAAGCTAGGACACCCTTGTGTCCTAGTTCCGTCTAGGACAGGGTTAACTTTTGCAGCAGCCAGGAGAGACATAGACAGGACCCTGGAGTTATTTTATACCACCTCGCACCATGCACAAGTGGATCATTTCTTTTCTAGTTTGGTGGGGCACGCAGTTAGGTAGCACCCAGTTTCGTATGGTGAGCAATTGCGTGTCAATTGTTCGCCTATCTTGTACATTCTGTTATTAGGATTTTTGTTGCTGTTCTTATCTCATTGCTGTTTCCAGTAAATTGTTATCTCAACACATGATCTTTACCTTTTTGTGGTGGGGGTGACAGTGAGTGCATCCCTTAAGGAAAGCTGTTTGGAGTGCACCCTTAAGAGAACAGAGCTACCTGGAGTATGTGTGGTGACTTATAGCCAATGAGAGGCTGTGGTGTATGCAAGGTGAATTGGTTAACCAATTATGTAGTGACATGTTGGATGAGAGAGGGCATAAAAGGTGTGGATGTTACTGAGTGAGAGTTAGATCTACTAGGAGAGAGATGATGTAATAGGAACTTCTAGGAACTATCTACTACTACTATGAGCTATGAGGATCTGTCTGTTATCTATCTTGAATAAACTCTCTAAGTTGTGAGCCTTCTGATCTAAGCCTTCTGATGTCTGCTGTGCCTGAGTTCTTCTGACCGCAATCCACGCTGCGCCCCTGCTCAGGACTAAGAGGTGACCCCAATATTTTTGTGCCTTTCATTCTTCTCTCCATCCCACCATAGAGGGAGGGGAGGAAGTGAGCAAGCAGTGCGTGGTCTGGGGTGTTTTCAGTGGGAACACTAAATTGGGGAATACCATTCCTAAACCATGACACCTTGTGTTTAGATTTATATTTCAACTTTTTGAACCTAGTGATCAATTGTTTTATGCTGTACAAATGTAATGCATGGTCCTTTACAGTCCTTCCTAGATGTTACCAGTACTGTCCTTGTGAATTAAGAAGAGATCCCACTCCCAGATTTGACTACTTTAAGATGCAATGAAATCTTTTGGGAAAGTTTGGAATTAATTTTACCACTCTTCTCCTGGTCTGGTTTCCCAAACTCTTAAAGTTGACATTGGACAGGCAATATTAGGTATGAATAAACACTTCTCTGGAATTTTTAGGTCACTGCAACTAATTCTGAAAGAGACTTCAGATCAAGAATAATTCTCGTGTGATTATACGATGTTTCCACAGCAGATTCTGCAACATAATTTTACAGTGTCCAGCTTTTGCTGCCTGTCATAAAGATGGGATATTCTTAGAAAAACTGTGGTGTGTTTTGAAGAGTCCATTTATTTTGATGAACTGAATGGAGAGTACCATCTGATATGACAGCAATTAAAAACATTGCTAGTAGCTTTCTTCCACCCTTCCTTTTCTCTCCTCCTGCCTCCCCCAGTTGAAATGTTTTTACTTCCTCTAGAGTCCACACCCTCAAAGAATGTTTATTTTATTTCTGTCTTGTCTTACTCTTTTCCTTTCTCTGTGAGAATGAGGTAGAAGCATTCAGAAATATGGCTCCTAGTTTTGCTGTTGAATTTAACAGTATTTTAAGGATATATTGCCTAAAATCGAGAAAAAACTTTTGAGACAATATTAGTATAGGGAAAGTAGGGAGCAGTTCTTTAATGAAAGCTTAAAGGTGCACAGAGTATATAGGCACACAGAGAGTATAGGGTTCTTACAAATTTATAACACTACTTGATTATCATATTTAATGGGTACATCCAACCTGAGAATCTTTTGCCCCTGGTACTACCCTGGTACCATCCTCAGAACTGGCCAGTTGGAGCACCTCCAAGGGTTCTGGGCCTTCTATCATGTTTTGCCTTGTAATTCCAGTCCAGGTGCACGTGTCCCAAACACGATGTCCTTGCTGCTATCTTGTCTGTTGAAAAGACAGTTTAAAAAAATTCAGGAATGTGGCACAAACCATGAGAAACTGTTAGAAAATGTTAGCTGCTACCTCAAGTGTGAGAAACTATACAGCTATATAAAAATCTACAATTATATAAAATATTAAAATCTACAAGTATGTAAAAATCCTAAGTCATCAGATACATTAAGCAGAATTAATCCAGGCTCAAAAAGCACAGACACACTGACAATTAAATGCTTAATTCTTTTGTTCTTGACTTTTTATTATTGAAAATACATAATTTTGAAGTCATGAGAGACTCCTTCCTCAGATCTATCCAAGTTTGATTGCTGCTTATTATAAAGAAGCATAAAGAAATCCAATAACTTTGTATTTGGGGTTTTTTTTGTGGGTTTTTTCCTGATATTCAGTATTAATTTCTGGTTTTATATTCATGGCAAATTAGTTGTACAGAGTTTATTTTGAATGATGTATAAAACATGGAATTTCATGAAATGTGGGAGTTAAAACAGTAGCACTTGTTATTCCATAGTCAGAAGAAGGTAAAGGTTACAAACTTAAATCCATTCAGTGACATTCATGGTATATAGAATCTGATAACTCTCCATTATTGTTTTCTAATTACTGTTAATATCTTTGAAGTGTCGCAGGTTTGGCCTAGCTGCTGCCAACCCTGGACTGGCCCCCCTTCCCCCTCCCAGAACTGCCCAGCAAAGGCAAGGGGAGGAAAAAAACTGAAAAGAAATGCACTCAAAAGAAACGGAACCAAATAGAAAAGAATAAATTATATTTTCTAATATTTACAACCACACTGTATACACAGTACGTGGGATCCCACCCCCCAGGGG
>CM031078.1:2872710-2896071 GCA_013398505.2 Rhegmatorhina hoffmannsi
GAACCAAATAGAAAAGAATAAATTATATTTTCTAATATTTACAACCACACTGTATACACAGTACGTGGGATCCCACCCCCCAGGGGGAAGGGAAAGGGAAAGGGAAAAGGGAAAAAAGGGACTGAGACCCTGGCAATTGAGAGGAAAACCAAACTAAACCAAAAGAAACAAATGACTCAGACAAACACAATTGAAAACCTCAAAGAGGGGGAACAAACATGAAATAATCTCACCCAGGACAGGAGAACCACCAGCAACCGGAGGGACCAGGCTCCAACCACCTCCCACGATCTCCCCGGCCAGGCAGGAAGAGAGAGACAAAAAACCACTCCCTCCCCTGCTACGTGGAAGACACGTGTGGAATACTTGTAACTTCCTTAGATACAATGGTTACTGAGGAAGCCATGGGCCAAACCATTACATGAAGTCACATTATTGCCTGAGAGCAACCCATGCTTGACCCAAAATACTTGATACAATAATTTTTCACTTGAAAGATTTATGTAAATGTATTGTTGTATTGGGTTTATGTGACAAGGTCTTGGTAGCAGGGGGGCAACAGAGGTGGCTTCTCTGAGAAGCTGCTAGAAGCTTCCCCCATGTCTGACAGAGGCAATGCGAGCTGGCTCCTGGATGGACCAACCACTGGCCAAGGCCCAGCCAATCAGCAATGGTTGTAACACCTCTGGGGTAACATATTTAAGAAGGGGAAAAAAGTTATTGCACAGAAGTGATTATGGCCAGAGATGAGTGAGAATATGTGAGAGGAACAACTCTGCAGGCACCAAGGTCAGTGAAGAAGGAGGGGGAAGAGGTGCTCCAGGCACCAGAGCTGAGATTCCCCTGCAACCTGTAGTGCAGATCATGGTGAAGCAGGCTGCCCCCCTGCAGCCCATGGAGACCAACAGGGGTGCAGATGTCCACCTGCAGCCCATGGAGGAGACCCATGCCAGAGCAGGTGGATGCCCAAAAGAAGGCTGTGAACCTGTGGGAAGTCCGCACTGGAGCAGCCTGTCCCTGAAGGACTGCACATAATGGAAGGGAGCCATGCTAGAGCAGTTCATGAAGAACTGTAACCTGTGTGAGGGTCTCATGTTGGAGAAGTTTCTGGAGGACTGGCTCCTGTGGGAGGGACCCCATGCTGCAGCAGGTGAAGGACTCCTCTCCCTGAAGAGGAAGCAGCAGCAGAAACAGCATACAATGAACTGATTGTAACCCCCATTCCCCATCTCCCTGTGCTGCTGGGGGGAAGGGGAAGAGAATCAGGAGTAAAGTTAGGCCCAGGAAACAGGGAGGAGTAGGGGGAAAAGTGTTTTTAAGATTTGGTTTTACTTCTCATTATCCTACTCTGATTTGATTGGTAATAAATTCAATTAATATCCCTAAGTTGAGTCTGTTTTGCCTGTGATGGTAATCGGTGAGCAATCTCTCCCAGTCCTTATCTCAAGTCATGAGCCTTTCATTATATTTTATCTCCCCTGTCCAGCTGAGAGTGGAAGTGATAAAGTGGCTTTGGTGGGCACTTGGCATTGAGCCAAGATCAAACCACCACAATTGCTTGAAATTTTTAGCAAATTTTTAAATGTCTTCATTTGAATAGGGCACTTGACAGTGAATGACTAATGCCAATTACGCTTCTGTCAGAAGCCATTTAGGTTATATTAGATGTTTCAGGAGGCAGTTAAATGCCTTCCTGACATCCAGTCCCATCAGATCTTGGAAGCTAAGCAGGGTCAACCCCAGTTAGTACTTGGATGGGAGACCTGGGAATACCGGGTGCTGTAGGTTCTAGTCCCAAAGACTTCACTGTCACTGTCCAAGCTCGCTCGGCCATGGCAGATGAATCTTAGGAGCAAAGGGTGGGGCCAGTTTCACGCACGCTGTGCCTCACCTAAAAAATCCACTGTGCAGGCTCGAAAGACACGCCCACGTGGATAGAGCCCTTCCCAAATCTTCGTTCACGAAGCTTAGCCATACATACAGATGTTTCAGGATAATTTGTATAAGCAAAGTTTCTGCTTTGCTTGTTATGTTTGGCATTCTCTGCTAAAGGAGACTATAAGCATCATCAGCTAATTGTGCCTGATGAATATGGTGGCCATCTATTCAGGATTACAGAGGTGGTGGATGAGGGAAGAGCCACTGACATCATCTACCTGGACTTGTGCAAAGCATTTGACACTGTACCACACGACATCCTTGTGTCTAAACTGGAGAGATGTAGATTTGATGAGTAGACCAGTGTTACAATCTGCTTAAATATTGCAGAAAGAACTCAGGTTCAAAATATTTTCACCAACAAAATTAAAACTCAAACAAGTTATCTGTTAATTCCAAAAACTGATTTATTATTTATTAGTCAACTAAATGCTAAGAGAAGCCGAGAGAGAGAGAGAGAGAAAGGAAATAAGAATAATTAGAAAAACGCTAAGATTTCTTTTTAGAAGCAAAGAAAAAGTATACCACCAAACTACTTTTCTGCCAAGTTAATGTGTGTGTGTGTGTGTGTGTGTGTGTGTGTGTGTGTGTGTGTGTGTGTGTGTGTGTATGTGTGTGAGAGAGAGAGAGAGAGAGAGAGAGGGAGGGAGCAGTTTTTTACCCTTTTCTTTTCTCTTGGTTCTTTCGATGTTATCTTTGCCACTCTAGGAAGAGGTTGGGAATGCAGCTTTTGAAATGCAGATGTGATGCTCGGTTTCTGCTGCTGGTCTCTGTCTAGTCTCTGCTGCTCAGGCTGAGCAGTCGCAGCAGTCACACAGTTGCAGGGAAGAGGCAGGGACAGGGGGACACGGCTGGTCCCCATTGCATGTAACATGGCAGGTCTCAGTTTTCTTTAGGCTGGCAGATATCAGTCTTCAGTGGCAAGCAGGCAAGCAGCTTGGTTGGCAGAGAAAGAATAATTAGGTGAGGTGAGGTGAAGGTGGGGGAGATAGGAGAGTGGTTCTCTCTCTCTTTTCTCCATGCACCCTACCTAATTTCCAAGGTGTCCTTTCGGAGTTTTTATAGAGTCCAAGAAAGCTTTAGACATTTTTTTTGCACACATAGCTTGCAAATTTCATAAAAAACAGGATACAGCTTTAGCTAAGTTGTTACAATAGCAGGATGCTTTGGTGCTGGCAAACTGTGTATTTGTGCTGGTAGCAGGCAGATGTTTGTTTGTAAGAACTCTTTGGTTGAATTTGCTGATATGGCAGCTAGGATCTTGCAGGATTTGTCTGGCTGGATGTTTGTGAAAGTTTTGTGGCAAAACTGCTGATAGAAAGTTTCTTCAATAGGATGTTTTTGACAGAGGAACAATGTAGGAATATTATTGATTGCATTTCTATGTTATCTGATCATCACAACCAGTTGGTGGATAAGGAATTGGCTGGATGGTCGCACTTAGAGTTGCAGTCAACAGCTCGATGTCCAAGTAGAGACCAATGACGAGTGGTGTTCTTCAGGGGTTGGTATTGGGACCGGCACTGTTTAACCTCTTTTTCAGTAATATGGACAGTGGAATGGAGTGAACCCTTAGCAAGTTTGCCAACAACATCAAGCTGTGTGGTGCGATTGACATGCTGGAGGGAAGGGATGCCATCCAGAAGGACCTTGACAGGCTTGAGAGATGGGCCTATGCAAACCTCATGAATTTCAACAAGGCCAAGGCCAAGGTGTCCTGCACCTTGGTCAAGGCAATCCCAAGCACAAATACTTGCTAGATGGAGAATGGATTGAGAACAGTGCTGAGGAAAAGGACTTGGGGGTGCTGGTGGATGAAGAGCTTGACATGACACAGCAGTGTGTGCTTGCAGCCCAGAAAGCCAATTGTATCCTGGTCTGCAACAAAAGCAGTATGGCCAGCAAGTTGCGGGAGGTGATTCTCCCCCTCTACTCCACTCTGGTGAGACTGTACCTGGAGTATTACTTTCAGCTCTTGGGCCCCCAACATAAGAAGGACATGGATCTGCTAGAGCAAATCCAGAGGATGAGGGTGGTGAGGCACTGGAACAGGTTGCCTAGAGAAGTTGTGGATGCCCCGTTCTTGGAGGTGTTCAAGCCTAGGTTGGATGGGAAGGTGTCCCTGCCCATAGCAGGGGTGTTGGAACTAGATGATCGTTAAGGTCTCTTCCAAATCAAACCATTTTATGATTCTATTATATATGTTAAAAATAAATGTATTAAAATATTTTTATTTGCTCTCAAATGTCATAAGTCATTAAGACATAGTAATACTTACGATATCATATATTTACAAATAAATATCTTTGTAAAGAAACTTTACAAGTCGTTTGGAATTTTAAAAGTCCTCTGTGCAGTTGATTTGTTGCCTTAGTGTAAGATAATGTTTATGTCTATCTTATGCTATGAGTTTATTTCTCTCTTTAATCCCTGAGGAAGAAAGTAAAATATACAGAATGAAAGATATCCTAAAGCATCAGAACGTTAGTATTCCTATTACTGTAGGAAAAACAAAAACAGAAACCAATTTCTTTTGTAAATTTGTTCTATTGAGCTTTACCACTAGGAGGAATAGTGCTTGCAGCCATTCAAAGATTGCTTCACATGCAAACATTTTATCTTTACATGGATCAGACAATATTTCACAAATAAGACTTGAAAGTAATGGAAATTCTTTTTGGTTAGTAACTATTCCTTTGTGTTGGCAGTGGTGGTTTGCCATGCTTTTGCCACCAATATATGGTGCTTGCATGGTGCACATCTAATTATTTATCTAATTACTAATGTTGGTACATAGATCGGAGCATTGGGCTGTGATTAATGGGATGAAATGTATAAGTCAAAATGCAGGATTTTGCACCTAGGATGGAGTAACACTGGACATAAGTATACATTGGGAGAGAAGTGGCTGGAAAGCAGCCCTGCAGAAAGGGATCTGGAGGTGCTGGTTGACAACAGGCTCAGTAGGACTCAGCAGTGAGCCCTGGCAGTCAAGAGGGCAAAGTGTGTTCTGGGAGGCATCAAATATAGTAGAACCAGCTGGTGAAAAGAGGCGATTATCCCTCTATATTCAGTGTTGCTGCAGTCTCACCTTCAATACTGTGTGCAGTTCTGGGCCCCACAGTGTAAGAAGGATGTGAAGGTCCTTGAATGCATCTAGAGGAGAGCAGAAAGGCTATTGACAGGACTGGAAGAAATGTCCTGTGAGGAATGGTAAAGGATTTAGGGCTTGTCTAGTTTGGAAAAGAAGGGATTGAGGTGTGACCTCATTGCTCACTGCATCTTCCTGAGTAGGGGAAGTGGAGAGGGAGGTGCTGATCTCTTCTCTGGTATCCAGTGACAGGATGTGTACAAATAGTTCAAAAGTGTGAGAGTTCACAGTAGGTCGTGGCGGCCGAAAAAATTAATGAGGGCATGGTTCACAGGCGTCACACACAAAATATTTTATTAAATCACTCCATGAAGAAAGGAAAAAAGGAAAAAATAGGTAAAGGTAACCGCTAACTCTAACTTCAAATTACACAATATATATTCTCAAATCCCACCCATAGCCAAGTTCTATAGGTTGTATCACAGTGTCCATAAACCTTATTACAGCTTTTAATTGGATGAAACTTTCTGGACAGATGTTCTCTTTGCCGTGAGAATTTTATCTCCTCAACATTCTTTCTCATGGCAGCTTGTTCCAAAACCTTCTTATCTCATTTTGTTTTTGCTAGCTTGCTGGTTTTTCTCATAGAACTAATTAGGTGCTGCTAGTAGGCCTCAGAATCTGCCTGCTTCTCCAAAACCTTTTTCTCAACTCAAAAATCCTTCTTTATCTCCACAGGGAGGTTTAGACTGGACATTATGAAGCATTTCTTTACTGAGAATGTGGTCAAACTCTGGAACAGGCTTCCTAGAGAGGTGGTCAATGCCCCAAGCCTGTCAGTGTTTAAGAGGCATTTGGACATTGTTTTTGTGGCCTTCCTCTGGACTCACTCAAACAGGTTGACCTTGGCTGGACACCAAGTGTCCACCCAGCTGCTCTATCACTCCCTTTCTCATCTGGAAAAAAGAAGAGAGAATAAGATGGAATACGACTCGTGGGTTGGGATAAGGCAGTTTACTAAAGCAAAAGCTTGCATGCACAAAAGCAAAGCAGAAAATAACAAGGTTTATTCTCTACTTCCCATCAGCAACAGTGTCTGGCCACATCCCAGGAAGCAGGGCTTCAGCAACACATAATGTTTTCTTAGCAGGCAGCCATTTGAAACAACGAATGCCCCTCCTTCCTGCTCCTTTCCTTAGCTTTTGTATCTGAGCTGACATCATATGGTATGGAATATCCCTTTGGTTAGTTTGGGTCAGCTGGCCTCTGTAGGGGTAGCCCCTAGTCCCGAGCAGGGGCGCAGCGTGAATGCCGGTCTGAAGAGCTCAAGCACAGCAGGCATCAGAAGGCTTGATCAGAAGGCTTACAAGACTTTATTCACAATAGATTCACAGACAGTTCCTCATAGCTCATAGTAGTAGTAGTAGAAGTAGTTCCTAGTCGTTCCAGTTAGATCTAGTAGTTCTAGTTCCCAGTAGATCTAGTTCTCACTCAGTAACATCCACACCTTTTATATCCTCTCACATCCAACATGCCATGACATTATTGGTTAACCAATTCACCTCACATACACCAAAGCCTCTCATTGGTCACAAGCCACCACACACACCACAGGTAGCTCTCTTCTCTTTAAGGGAGAACTCTAAAGTGCTTTCCTTAAGGGATGCACTCACAGTCACCCCCTACAGGCCTCCTTGTGTCCCTTCCCAGAATCTTGCCCTCAACTGGGTAAGGAATGTTACAGTGCTGATGCTGTGCCAGCGCTGCTCAGCAGTAGCCAAAACACTGGTGTGTTATCAACACCCTTCCAGCTACCAATGCAAAGCACAGCACTATGAGGGCTGCTAAAGGGAAATGAGCTCCATCTCAGCCAGACCCAATACACAGGTCCATGTCTTTCTTGTGCTGGGTTCTTCATGTACCTTGTTACCATCTATTCTTGTAAGTAGGCTATATTCACATTCTTCATTTAAATGCCATAACTTTATATTAAACTGGGCACTACCTTAAGCTATCAACACAAGAAACTGAGCAGTACTCAGTTTGCTTAGTTGGCTTTTGTGTAGAGCTAGATACATGAACAAGCAAGTTCTTGAAATCAGTCAGGAACAGTCAAGGTCATTTTTATCTGACAGCAAAAAAGGATAGTCTCTCAAACTCTTAGTTCAGTGTTGTAAATATTTGTTAGTTTGGTACATGTAATTTCATTCATGGAGACTCTGTAAGTATGTTAGGTTAAGCTGGCAAAATGCCAACTGCCCAACACAGAGAGAAAGGGTCATCCCCCCACACACACCGAGGGAAAAGGAGGGAGAGAAAAACAACCAAAACCCGAAGTAGCAAGCTTCTTATATTATACAAAAGAAGGACAATTAAAAACAGAATATGATATAATACATATATATAGAAATGTGAGGAAAAAACCAAACTAACAATAGCTACCGAGTCACCCAACCAAATAATACAGATTCCAACCCCACAAAACCTCCCAAAAACTCTTACAGAGGAAGAGCAAGAGAGGAGAAAATTAACAAGAAAATGTTCACCTCCCTAGATAACATGGGAATGGGAATTATGGTCAGTTCATCACAGGTTGTTCCTGCCGCTGCTCAGGGAGAAGAGTCCTTCCCCTGCTCTAGTGAGGGGTTCCTCTCATGGGAAACAGTTCTCCACAAATTTCTCCAGCATGAATCCTTCCCACAGGCTGCAGTTCTTCATGAACTGCTTCAACATGGGTCCCTTTCCATGTGTACGGTCCTTCAGGCACAGGCTGCTCCAGTGTGGGTCCCCTACAGAGTCGCAAGTCCTACCAGGAAACCTGCTCTAAAATGGGTTTCTCTCTCCACGGGTCCGTAAGTCCCTGCCAAGAGTCTGCTCCAGCACAGGCTTCCCACAGTGTCACAGCCTTCTTTTGTGCATCCACCTGCTCTTGCATGGGTCTCCTCCATGGGCTGCAGGTGGATCTCTGCACCCCCATTGACCTTCACGGGCTGCAGCGGGACAGCCTGCTTCACCATGCTCTGCACCATGGGCTGCAGGGGAATCTCAGCTCCAGCTCCTGGAGCACCTCCTCTCCCTCCTTCTCCATTGGCCTTGGTGTCTGCAGAGCTGTTCCTCTCACAGTTTGCTCTTCTCTGGCCACAAACACATCTGCACAATAACCCTTTTCTTTGTCTTAAATATGTTATCACGAAGGCATTACCACCATCTCTAATTGGCTCGGCCTTGGCCAGCAGCAGGTCTGTCTTGGACCCAGCTGGCATTGGTTCTGTTGGACATGGGGGAAGATTCTAGCAGCTTCTCAGAGAAGCCACCCCTTTAGCCCCTCCCACTGCCAAAACCTGGCCACACAAACCCAATACATGAAGTTATTTGACATTACATGGGACTTTGATTTAGCAGAATGATACAGCAATTTACTTAAATCGCAATGCAAGTACAAGTTACATTTAGTAGAGTATAGCAGTTTCAATATACAGTTGAATCACAATACAAATGTGATTGTCGTTACGGTCTCCATCATGATCCTGGACATCCCCAGTCATTGGGAAGAAATACATGGGTTGAAACCAACTCAAGCCTGTTGTTCTTCAATGTTCTTTCTGTTAGTTGTATAGTTTTTTATACTGTATATGCTATACTGAGTCTTTACACTTGGTTTTAGCTCTATACTGAGTTTTTATAATCAGTTTGGCTGAGCCATGTATAGACCCACCCATTCTGGCCTCACTAACTCAGGAATATATCTATTTGATGATGGTTATTATTATTATCAACTCAGGGGAAGATACACAGCCATTTGATTCCCTCAACTGTTGTAGTAATTTATCTATAATAAAGACTACCTCCCGTCTCCTTTGTGTTAAGTTCAGCTTTTTGTAACACTTGTCATTAGTAACTCCCTACTTCTTCACTTAGCTTCATGAGTACATAGTCCTTGCCTGTCTACTCAGCCTTCTTCCATTGTAGAAACTCATTGATAAATCACAACATGATGTGTTTAATCTTTTTTACTCGAGAAAGGGAACTTTTCTGCAAGATACCTTTTTGATGTTGTGTATAAGCACATTCAATAATTCCATCATTTATATTGTAGGTCATGCAGGAGTCTCTGCAAGCATGATGAAGAAAAGAACTTCCCACAAGTAAGTTGCTAATATCTTCCTGAAGTGTAGTTCTTAATAACTGGAAGTACCGTTTTAGAAATATACCTATATTGTTCCAGTCATTTTGAAAATAATGTGGAGCAGTATTCAAATAGTATATGTGTGTAGAGTCAGACTTTAATTCTTTTGGGAGGACAGTGGGAAAGAATGCATCATTGGTACAGTTCTAAACATAATTTTGAATGTTACTCAGAGAAATTATTCTGTCAATAGAATTCTGTAATTTATAATTCAGAAACAAGAGATTGCAAGCAAAAAATTGGGCATATGTACTCTAGGATTCATAGGATTCATTACAGCTTTAGTTTTTGAAATGGATTTTTTACCTTTTTTTTAAAAATAATGTACTGTAGTACGGCTGCTATTTGTGTGAAGGTTACTTGCTTATCTTATACATTCATCACATATATTATTCTTTCTACTACAATTTGAACTAGTAGTAGCTAGATGTTGCTATGAGTAAATGTGAGAAGATAGAGGTAGTAGCTTAGACATAATTGACCTAAGTGTCTAACAGCTAGATGTTGCATCTGGCTGCATCTCTGGTGGGTAAACTCTAAAATAAGCTGGGGAAAGGGGAAATTTATTAAAATGCTATTAGTTATATTTTGGGTATGAAGTCTTATAGTACTGATATACAACAGGCATCAATCCAAAGCAATTTGTCTGGAAGAAATATCTTCCATGATTAACATTTGAATTAGTATTAACTGTTTCCCAGACACAACACCTGATGTAAAACTACTCTAATTCTTTCCACCAACTCTTCACTATTCAGTCTTGTCTATCTCCTTACAAGGCAGAAATAAACATTTATTTGTTTAGAGACAGGTAGAGTTAAAATTTAATTTCTCTTGTTCTTTTTCAACCGCTCAGAGAAAGGAGTGTATGATGGGAAGACTATCAGAGGTGGGTTGCCTTTTGTACTTGAGGGTGGCTAGATTTGTCTTTATTGTTGTTTTGATATACACTTATTTAAATACCTAAATAGGCTGTATATTTTTTAGCATAAAGGCTTTTATGGGGCATATTAAGTCATGATCCTAAGTCATATGACTTTGAGGCATTTAACTTAAGCACCCAACTGAGTTTTATATTGATTTAGCTTAGTTTAATTGTTTAAGAATTGTTTGGTAAAGGTTTTATTTTGTACCGAACCAAGATGACTTTGTGTGCTGCTCACTGAGTTCTCTGAAAATGACAGACACTGGTATAGAGTTGTTTTTATTTGATATTCATTGCTTACATTTTTAAATGAACAGTAAGTAGTGCTGTAGACATGTTTATAGTAAACAAGTGAGATATGAATCACTGTTTAAAAATGTGTGCTGGTACTACTATGAGCTGTTACAGTAGGCCATGAATTAGTAATGCATACTTTGTCATTGATTTAGTTAGAATTACTTTTACATTCCTCATTTTAAGAAAAAGAGGAACAAGTCTACTGCACTTGAAGGTCATAGGGGAGATTCTAAACTAGATTCAGAAGTTCATGGGGGGGAAGAGCCAACAGGATGGAACAGGACATGGTCCAGTAACTGAGGAAGGGATAAAATGAGCTGTGTGCATTAGTCTTCTAAACCCTTCTTAACTGAAATGGTAGTTAACCATTGACCCTTTTGGAAGGGGATCCCATGGTTATAGGTCAGCTGGAAAAGGGCAGTTCTTCTGAATGCTCTGTCAGTGTCAATGGGTAGTGATGACCTCTGTGCATATAAAGTTGACCCTGTTTATGTCGTATCAGTCAGTTGTCTCTTGGCTCTCATCCTTTCCGCCCTTGGTGCATAAGGAAATAGTGCACTGTGTAAGTATAAAATATTCCAGGAGGTTTCTCATAGTTGGCAGTTCAAGGACTTTGAGGTGGAGGTTTTCTCTGCCACAGCTATCACTGTACTTATCCCTTGTGAATTTCTGATCACACTTTAACTTGTTGTGGTGGATTATACTTGACTATGAGCCAAACTCCCACCCACCTGCTCACTCCCCTTCCTCAGTGAGGCAGGGGGAGAAAATAGAAAGTTCATGGGTCAAGATAAAGACAGGAAGATTGCTTGCCAGTTACTATACCAGGCAAAACAGGCTAGACTTGTGGAAAATTAATTTATTGCAAAATAAAAGATTCATGTGGTAAGAAACAGGAAGGCAAACATTAAAACACCACCTTTCTTTCCCCCTTTCCCATGCTCAAATTCATTCCTTCACTCCAGACTCCTCTACCATTCACCACCCCCAGGGTGCAGGGGAAATCAGGGAAGGGTGTTTACAGTCCATACATTGGTTGCTCTCTGCCGCTCCTTCCCTCTTGTACTTAATTTCCCCCTGCTCTGACATAGGTTCTCTACTGGTCACAGTTCCTGTCAGGAAAGTCTGCTTCAGCATGGGCTCTTCCAGGGGAGACAATCCTGTCAGGAAAACTCTACTCTGGCATGGGTTCTCTGGGGGTTCTCCAGGGGTTCTCTATGGACCACAGTTCCTCCAGGAAATACCTAACTGCTCCAGCATGGGTCCTTTTTCCCCTCTCCTTCTGTCTCTGTACAGTGGTGGGGTTTTTACTCTTTGTTAAATATGTTTTCACAAAAGCACCACAAACTTTGCTAATTGTCTCAACTTTAGCCTGCAGTGGGACCATTGCCAAGCCAGCTGGAACCAGCTGTGTCTGGCACAGGGCAGCCCCTGACTTCTTCTCATAGAGGCTAGTCCTGCAGGTGTTATCATGTCTGTGTGTGTATGTGTGTCCATTACCAAAATCTTGCCACATCTGCCCAATACACTCATAATCCTAAGAAAATTAATTTCAGAACTTTTGAAGGAGTACAGAAAGTACTTTAAAACTTCTGTCTTTAGTAATGTGCCTCATAGTCTGAATAATAAGGAAAAAAGTTTATAACAATTCTCTGATTACATGATCACCTGTTAGTGACAGTCTGTGGTAATATCAAAATTCTAATTTGGGCCCCATTTTTAATAACTTTTCTACCTGGAACCATGACATATAGAAATTGTACTGACCATTGCTACTCTGTTTCATTTGTACTATATTCTAAATTTCTTTGAACTTTCCATGATCTGGTTCTGCTAATAAAACTTTTTCAAGTAACAAGACACTACTTATCAGCTTAGTGCTTTCAAGATGAGCAGCTCTGGTGCCAGCACAATTTATAGCACAGGGGTGTGTCCTGAACCTGGAGGAACCACGAGAGCCATCAGGAGCCTGCAGCTTGTGCTGACAAGACCCGGGCAGGGCTAAGAGCAACGGAGGCCAATCCCCCCACCCCCAGATAAAGAAGTTCCTAAGTGACCAGGGCAAGCCAGCAGAGCAGTTTTCAGGGAAGGGCATGCAGGAAGGGTACTGTAGCTCTGCCAACTTGACTGGGGAGCAATGGTATCCACCTGGCAGAAGTCTACAAACACTCTAAACTCTGCACTCAACATGATTGATGCAGCTTCCCAGACAGAGCTCCGGTTGGAACATGCTGGTGTTGGGCTGCAGGGTATGCCCTACTCTTATACCAGTACCAGACAGCAGCAGTGAGCACACCTGGGGGAGGTGCACCCAGATAGAGGAAAACCTCTACTTAGTGACAGAGCTCCAGGACATGGTGAGTAGGTTGTTAAGGAATATCAGGGAGAGTGAGAGAGACTACTGGAATCGTGCCCTACCTTCCCTGGGGCAGAGCTGTCAGGCAGACAGGACATATGATATGGAAGATTCCATTTCTTGTCTCTGCTTGGCAGAACACAGTGACTTAAGGGATAGGGGACAACGGTGACAAGTTCCTGTCTGGTGTAGCAGAAGTAAGGAGGGGAGTCAGCAGAACTGCCACCCTGGACTTGCAGAGGGCGCACTTCGGCCTATTTTATTTAGGAGCCTAGTTGAAAGAGTCCCTTGGGAGGCAGCCCTGAAGGGCAAAGGAGTCCAGGAAGGCTGAACATTCTTCAAGAAAAATCTTAAAATACACAGGCCATCCCAATGTGCTGAAAGACAAGCTGACAGGGAAGAAGACCAACCTGGCTGAAGAGGGAGCTTTGACTGGAACTCAGGGAGAAAAGGAGAGTTTATGACCTTTGGAAGAAGGGACAGGCAACTCAGGAAGACTACAAGGATGTTGGAAGGTTGTGCAGGGAGAAAATTAGAAGGGCCTGTCTCGGTTTGAGGGGAAAAACCAAAATGTTTACCCTCAAGCGGGGGAGGGGGGCCTCTTCCACAATAATCACGCCACTCTTTATCAAATTTAAGAAAAGGAACTTTAATACAGGAAGGATAACTGTTCTTAACTGCTATATAAATATATGTAAACAGACCAGAGCAAACTGCTTCCCCAACACCACAAGAGAAAAAAAAAACCAACAAAAAACCCAAAACCAACAGGTTTCCTCCTGGAGGAAAGTTATACTTATGGCAGTATCAGTGTCACAGCCCGGCTGGCAGCAGGGTGAGTTCCCAGATGAACTCTGTCTCTCTCTCTGTGTCTCTTGTCCCAAATGAAGAAGGAAAACTGGAAGCGACGAACTCCTGCGTGTCCTGGAAAAGCAGCTGCAAGTTCTCTCTCCCAGGTTGCTGCCCCAGCCGGGACGGGCAGGCCCTGATGCTGCAAGCAGCGGTGAGACCGGAGCAGAGGCCGGGACTCCAGATGCAGGAACCAGGAGAACAGCCATGGCGAGGAGAAAAGCAGTGGCTCAGCAAGAAGCCACAGCAGTAGCCAGCAGCAGGAGCAGGAGAGAAAAGGACAGCTTCCCTCCTCGGCAGCACACCCCCTGCTACTGCGTTCCGCCCAGCTAAGAATGGAAAAATGTCCCCAAAAACAAAAGAGACAACCTGCCCCCACCTAAGTGATCAGCAGTTAACTACTTCTTTTTGTTAACTACTGGCATGGGCAGTTAGTGGCAGGGGAGAGAATTTACATAATAATTCCAAACTACAACAGGGCCAAAGCCCAATTAGGACTTAATTTGACTACTGCTGTAAAAGACAATAAAAACTGTTTCTGTAAGTACATCAGCAACAAAAGGAGGACTAAAGAGAATCTCCATAATTTATTTTATGTGGAGGGCAACATAATGACAAAGGATGAGGAAAAGGCTGACGTAGTGAATGTCTTCTTTGCTTCAGTCTTTAATAGCAAGACCAGTTGTTCTCAGGGTGCCAAGTCCACTGACTTGGAAGACAGAGATTGAAAGCAGAATGAGGCCTCCATAATCAAAGGGGAAATGGTCAGCGACCTCCTACACCTCTTAGACATGCACTAGTCTGTGGGGCAGGATGGGATACATCCAAGGGTACTAAGGGAACTGGTGGAAGTGCTTGTTAAGCCACTTTCAATCATTTATCAACAGTCCTGGCTAATCAGGGAGGTCCCAGTTGATTGGAGGTTAGCAAATGTAATGCTCGTCTACAAGAAGAGCCGGAAGGAAGATCCGGGGAACTATACAGGCCTGTCAGCCTGACTTTGGTGCCAGAGAATGTTATAGAACAGATTATCTTGTGTGCCATCATGCAGCATATACAAGACAACCCATTGATCAGTTTCAGTCAGCATGAGTTTAGGAAAGGCAGGTCCTGCTTGACTGACCTTATCTCCTTCTATGACAAGGTGACCTGCTTAGTGGACAAGGGAAAGGCTGTGGATGTTTAACGGAAACTGACCGTGGGGGGAGTGGCTCCCCAATGAACACCCACATGCCACAGGTGTCAATGGAAACATGGACATATTTAAGTTTCCCAAAAGGGGCATAATGTGTCACATCTGACTGCCAGAGGTCCAGGGGGTGAATTCCTCTGGGGTTCACTCCCTCTGATGGTATAGGGGTGACTCTTTGGCAGTCAGGACAGGCAGCAATGATAGCTCTGGCTTGTGTAAATGTGAGTCCAAAGATCTTTTTGAGGGATTTAGCATTTTGGTGAAAGAAACTGTGGGAGAGTTTAGCTTTTTCCAGATTGTTGGGAACCCTGACTGTGCTTGCGATCTGATCTGCAATGTGACTCCCCTGTGTAATAGGTCCAGGTAATGAGGTATGTGATCTAATATGGATGATATGGAATGGGTGTGTGCAGTTGTTAATTGTATATAACAATCACTTGAATAATTGAAATAACTGTAAATTCAAAATGTCTTTTAGATATGAATTTTCCATTATTTGGCTAACCACACCTACTACATATACCCAATCTGAGACAATGTTTAAGAACTCGGGGAACAACTGAAATGCTCTTAGCACTGCAGAAAGTTCTTCAACAACGTGAACATCCTGTACCCACTCATTTGCCTTTTTCCAGGCCACCACTGTTCGATGTGTTCTACCCGACCGATCTGTAAAAACAGTTTTTGCATTAGCTAGAGGAACAGGTAAATAGTTACTTTTCAATCTGGGTTGAGATAGCGATAGAAACTGTAAAAAAGAAATAGCAGGGAGATTAATCAGCAACTGTCCAGTAAAGTCTGCGATGGCAATCTGAAAATCAAAACAATTAGTTTGTAACTGTGATAATTGAGATTTAAACAATGGAATATAAATGAAATCAGGGTCCTTTTCCAAGAGTTCCCATAGTCGCACCCTGCCTTTGTGGCAGACCTTAAAGACCATCTCGAGGTTGGTTGTGATGGATTTAGTGAACTGAAAATTTAAAAAGACCCATTCCCATAACAAGAACTCCTTGTGCTCTGTGTCCATCTGACCAATCACTCCATATGGCTGTCTTTCTCCTCTAACAATGACCAAAGCAACAGGCAGGTTTTCTACTTTTCTTCTGCTTTGGCAGTTCGTTAACCTTCGACTTATATCTTCTAAGACTGTTGTTGCCTCTGGTGTTAATTTTCTGGGAGAGGTTAAGCTTGCATCAGCCTTAAGAAGTTGAAATAATGGCCTCAGGGTGTCTGTTGTTAACCCCAGTACTGGTCTGACCCAATTGATCAGTCCCAATAGGGATTGCAAATCATTTAATGTTTCAATGCCAGTAGGAAGCATCACAGATGGTGGCCTGATCACTTTATGGTCCATTTTAAAACCCAGATGCTTGTTCTCTGCTCTTTTCCAGGTTCTATTTGCAGGCCATGCTGCAACAAAACAGTCTTTACCTCAAGGTGCATTTGTGAAAAGTGGTCGTTGGTCTCTGCTGCTATCAGGATATCATCCATATAGTGATACAAACAGAGTTTGGAAATTGATTATGGACAGGAGAGAGTATGTCTGCAGTGACTTGCTGGCATATGGCTGGGCTGTTTCTCATGCCCTGGGGAAGGACAGTCCAGTGGTAGCACTGTGATGGTTCAGCTGTGTTGATTGAGGGGACTGTGAATGCAAATCTGCATAAGTCTTGTGGATGCAAAGGAATGTTAAAGAAGCAGTCTTTGATATCTATGATTATAATAGGCCAGTCAGATGGTATCATGTTGGGTGATGGAAGGCCAGGCTGCAAAGCTCCCATAGGCTCTATTATCTTGTTAATTTCCCTCAGATCATGCAGTAATGTCCATTTCCCATTGGACTTCCTGATGGTAAATATGGGGAAATTCCAAGGCCTATCTGATCGTACTATATGCTTTTTTTGCCAATTCTTCAGAGACTAATAGGTTAATTTGCTGCAGTTGTTCTCTTAAGGGCCACTGCGGTATCCAAATTGGCTTGTGTCTTGGGTTGAGCTGGCAAAATGCCAACTGTCCAAGAGAGAGTGAAAAGAGAAGAAAGGGGAGAGGGGAAAAAAACTCTAAACCGGGTTTATGGTGAAACTAACTACATGTATTTATACAGAAAAGAGAAAAGAGAAAACTACAATATAACACACACTTACACAAGTTATATATATGTAACAAAAAATAACCTCCCCCTGCCCAGTTAATATAAAGTCTAGATCTATAAGACTCTAAAAGACACCTAGCAAGAAACATAAAGAGTAACAACAAAATGTTTCTACTTTCCTGAAACTAAAACAAAATACGATGTAGCGGCAGCAGGAGCAGGGCCCAACAGAGCAGAACAACTGCAGCAGTCTTCTCTGCACTCCAGCCATAATGGCACTGACCTAACACCTCCCACTGCTGCACACATATCTTAAGTTTGCGTCATCTGGTATGAAATACTTCCTTGGTTACCCAGTCAGGTGAGAGCTGTCTCTCAATCCACATAGATTCTCTGAGCCTGAAAATTTGAGGCCTAGCTAAAACCACTACAGCTTGTTGGAGAGCCAAGTAAGGGGAGGAGACTGTGGCTCTCCAGCCACCCTAGCTATAAATTTGAGGTGGTAAGCTGCATTCCCCAATGTCCAATTGCATCTTTCCCCCAAAAGGTGATTGGAATATCCAGAATATATGGCTTAATAGATGCTATTTTCCCTTCAGGACCTTCAACAAGCAAAATAAAAACACTCCGGAGCGGAGATTGTGCTCCTCCTACCCCCTGGATGTCTGTGAGTGTCTTCATGGTGTTTCACACTGCTGGCCAGTCCTTCTGGGAAAAAATAGTGACGTCTGCACCTGTATCCAATAGACCTCAGACTGAAATAGAGTGGTCTGAATTAGGAAAGAAAACAGTACATGTTAACATAGGTCTCTCCTGCAAAATCATTTGCAACCACTGGGCTATCATCTGGTGTGTCCTTTGTTGATACAGTGCCTGCTGCAGTAACCTGGGCAATGGGTAACTGATCATTCACTTGCAGGGGTGGGAAGTGAGCCTTTACCACGACTTGTATAGTCTTTGGGTGACACAGTGTGACCCACAGTCAGGCTCATGTCATTTGATGTTGTAGTCCCTGTAATAATACACTCCCCCTGCAAATGCTGCAGATCAGAAATCGGTGTTAACAGTATAGGCTGATATTCATAATTTTCTAGACTTATAGTCTGGGGAGGCACCAGGTCCATCCTAAAGACACCTGCTCCGGGTCTCCCTCTAGGACTGATGGGAGCAATTGGCTGTGTTGGATCTGGGGGACATTTTCTGTCTTCATGCTGTCCCTCGCACTCTGCTCCCAGTTTCCCGAATTAGCTGATTGTCTGGGGGCAAATCTTGGAGAGGGAGGTCTCATCTTTGGAGACAGAGGCCTTCCTTCTTTGTCAAAAAGGGACCTACAGTCTTTGGCCCAGTGTAGCCCTTTTCTGCATCTGGGACATAGGCTTGGTGGAATAACTGGAGCTTTCTTTTGCAGCTGAGGACAGTCTTTTCTGTAGTGCCCGGATTGTAACATAGAGTCTCTGCTGGTCTTAAGGCAACTAAGGCTTGAGTTAATTGAGAGGCAAGGTGTGCCTGGGATTCCACCAGTCTATTTGTCATGTTTGTCTGTGCCTCAGCAAGTTGTGATATGAGGGAGGTTTGTGGGCTGACATCATGGCATGCTTTTATCATGTCCATGGGTGTAGGGTCTCAATGTCCTGAGAATTTTCCTGCATTCACTGTTAGATTGTTCTATAGCCAGTTTTAAAAATAAGGCATCTTGGGCATCTTTTACCTTAATATGCTTAGCAATAGCTCTTTTAGGCGCTCAGCAAATTCAATGAATAGCTCATTATGTCTCTGCTGTATCTGTGTGAAAGATGGTGTAGCCACAGAAGCTTCAGCAACGACCTGCAATGCCTGAAGGGCTAAATTTTTTGTGGTGTTTAATTCACTAAATGGGATTGTTGCCTGTGCCATATTCGAAAGAAAAGGTCCATCTCCAGAAAGGTAATTGCCTTTTTTGCATCTTTCAATAAAGGAAAAGGAATAGGTTCCCATACCGGAGCATTGTTCTGATGGCAATACACTGGGAAGGATTTTATGAGATTCAAATCCGATGAATCCTCAGCCTGCTGTTTGTATGTACTCCAGCGGCTGGAGGAGGGTTTAGCCCCAGTAAACTCCGGTATACCCGGTCCACGGGCGGCACCATCTTGGACCAGATGTTTACAACTGAATGTATTGTGATTGACCCAAGTTCACAGTGGAAGGGGAGGGGTCAGGTCAAGGCTTCCACTGCTCCGGAGGAAGGGACTAACATCACCAGAAGTGGAAAAAGCCCGGTCGCCATCTTGTTTGTCGTCCCAGAAGCTATTGAGTACTCCATCCTTCCAGAGGGGGGGACCGTAAGCAGGGTGGGCACACGGGGCTTGGATCGGCCCCGGCTCAGCTCTGCCGGGGCTCGGGGGGGCGGGAGCACCACAGGGAGCAGGAGTACCCTGCCTTCCTGGGGATGGGGGCTGCTGGGCTGCTATACGGATAGCTGAGCAGAGCCCTCTTGCGAACCACCACCAGTACTACTGTCTTGTACCTCGCAGTGGGTTTCTGATACCGCAGGACTTGAGTGGTCGCCGTGCAGCAGAGGGGGGATTCGTTTTGGCACAAAATACCGCCATTTTGTCTTTGTCATGGTGGGAACTGCCATCTTGGCTTTGTTTGGGAGGACGGGGCACATGTGGCAATGCCGAAAAGATGTTTTCTTGCCCTTTTTCTTGTCCCAACGGGGTTTCCGTGCTACGACCGCAATGGCTAATTGTCCCTTCCTGGTATTCATCAGCCAGAATGTTAAGAATAGCTCGCCATGCAACTGTAGCCTGCGCTGCCTGTTGGTCGGCACGCTGCGCAGCTTGCCACAGTTTAAAGTCGAGTTTATCCCATTCGGAGTGGGTAATTTTTCACAGGATAACATAGTTGTTTTTTGCTACTGACTTAACTAATGATTTAAGAGAAGGTTTATCGAGAGGGTGCCTGCGGCAGTGGATTAAGTATTTAAGCTCGTTGTACCCCTCCTGTTCCTATTTTGTAAGTTGTGCACCCATCGTGGGGCTTAGAATGGATTTCGGGGTAAAGGGGGAATGCAATTTCCACGGCCACAGACCTACCTCTTTGTGCAGGTCAGTGAGATGCCCTTGCCGCTTGACCGTGGGATAACCGTTTGGACAGGGAGTCACGCCACTCCGTTGCTCGAGCCCATGGGGTTTTGGGGAGATTTTCTTCACGGAAGAATTCTCTTTCCAGTCCCTGTTTCAGGCGCCATTTAACGGAAACTGACTGTGAGGGGAGTGGCTCCCCAATGAACACCCACACACCACGTGCGGGTGAATCAGAAAGTGTTTATTAATGAAGGAACCCGACCTATAAAGGGTCGGTTCGGGGAGGGGCTTGAAACAGGGTGGAACCTTAGAAGGGATTTGGTGAAAGGGGCGTTGGTAACTGTTACACATCCAATGAGAGGAGATCTGAGGGGAGGGCTCTGGAACTTGGTCACGGATAGGTAAAGGGGAGGGACAAACTGGATGACTGACAACCTGAATAACAAATGGGGAAACACCCGTAACTGACCAATAGGGGCTTAGGGATCAGGGTTGGACTGACAGAAGAGACAGGCGACCTTCTGTCAGACTGCCGGCAGCGCCGGGCAGACACGGCATCCCTGGGAGGGGCTGCCACGGCTCAGATCTGCCTGCAGATCCGGATCGCCACCGCGGCAGTGTGCCAGCTGCGACTGTCACTTGTTCCTCCTGCGCGGCACAGTGCAGGCATGGCAGCATTCTCCAGCAGTGGCGGGGGGGGGCATGGCACTGCCGCTGGGAGATGGCAGCGGCGGCAGCAGTCTGTCACAGCAGCGGCGGGAGTCAGATGGCCCCACGGCAGGGGACATGCCTGGGCGGGACCAATCCAGCCCAGGAGAGATGGTGCCAGCGCCTCCCAGTGCTGAGGCTCATTAGGAGAAACTGCAGGGGGACACACAGTGGGGAAGGAACGTGGGGGGATGCAGGAAGCGTGTGGGGGGAAACCATGCAAAATCCCTCAACATTCAAACTTCGGGAGCTTCAAATCCAATTCCCACTGAATCTGCTTCTTCTCTGTCCTCCTCCATCCATTGCTGGCAACACTGTTCCCATTCTTCGTATGACATTTGTTTGCCTACACATGTTATCTACCTGAATTTCAGTAAAGCCTTTGACACCGTTTCCCACAGCATTCTCCTGGAGAAACTAGCTTCCCATGGCTTGGACAGGTATACTCTCTGCTGAGTAGAAAACTGGCTGAATGACTGGGCCCAGAGAGTGGTGATGAATGGCGGTAAATCCAGTTGGCTACTGGTCACAAGTGGGGTTCCCCAAGACTCAGTATTGGGGCCAGTCCTGTTTAATATCTATCAATTATCTGGATGAGGGGATCAAGTGCATCCTCACCAAGTTGAATGGGAGTATTGATCTGATGGAGGGTAAGAAGGCTCTGCAGAGGGATCTGGACAGGCTGGATCAATGGGCCAAGGCCAGATGTTTGAGGTTCAAAAGGGCCGAGTGCCAGGTCCTGCACTTGGGTCACAACAACCCCATGCCAGGCTACAGGTTTGGGGAAGTGTCTGGAAAGCTGCCCAGCAGAAAAGGATGTGGGGGTGTTGGTCAACAGCCAGCTGAACATGAGCCAGCAGTGTGCCCAGGTGGCCACGAAGGCCAATGGCATCCTGGTTTGTATCAGCACTAGTGACTAGGGAAGTGATTGTCCCCGTGTACTCAACCCTAGTGAGGCCGCACATCAAGTACTGTGTCCAGTTCTGGGCCTGTCACTACAAGAAAGACATTGATGTGCTGGAGCAAGTCCAGAGAAGGGCAACAAAGCTGGTGAAAGGTCTGGAACACAAGTCTTATGAGGAGCGGCTAAGGGAGCTGAGGTTGTTTATTCTGGAGAAAAGGAGGCTCAGAAGGACCTTATCACTCTCTACAAATACCTGAAAGGAGGTTGTAGTGACATGTGTGTTTGTCTTTTCTGCAAAATAGCGAGCTATAGCTGAGCCAGGGAAGGTTTAGATTCGATATTAGGAAAAATTTCTTTAATGAAAGGGTGGTCAAGCACTGGAACAGGCTGCCCAGGGAAGTGTTGGAGTCACCATCCCTAGAGGTATTGAAAAGACATGTAGATGTATTGCTTAGGGACATGGTTTAGTGGTGGACTTGGCAATGTTAGGTTTGCAGGTGAACTCAATTATCTTAAAGGTCTTTTCCAACCTAAATGATTCTATCATTTCTTTGAAATAAGAGGATCTGAAACTTAGTGGAATTGGAGTCTTGTACAATGAGGGCATAACTGAAGCATCAGGAATTGTTTTCAGGACTTGGTATTATCTGCTTTTCCTGCCTCTGTGTTTTATACATGTATGGCAATTTAAATATTGAATGTCTAGGGGTTTGAAATGTTATCCCAGTCTTTAAGAACAAAACTTTGTGAAATTTCAAGGGTAATTCTAATAAAACAGAAGGGAAACATTAAAGTAAACAATTTTCGGCAGAGAGAAAGGACTTCACCAACAAGCTTATGAAGTTTATAGTGAAGACCCTTTATTACACATAGCACACAGTTAATATAGGGTTAGGACTACAGCTTATTGGCTAAAAGAGTTACACACCACCATGCTAGATACTTCAGTTGGTTAAAACTTATCTCTCACAAGTCCCATGTTTATATTATTTCATCCTGGCTGTTTTCGTGCCCCTGCAGAGTCCTGTGAATTCTTACTCTGTGAATTCTTGGGGAGTAACCTCCTCCCTATCAGCCAGCAGCAGCTGAGCTCTTTGCTGCTCCTGGCTGACAGCTGAGTCTTACAGGGCTTTCTATAGATCTGAATTGCTCACTTTTGATTTTACTGTAACAACAAAACATTTCCGGTTTGCTCATCATACCATCTCAAACTTTACATACATATGTGTTCCTCTGCCTATCACAGAAACAACATACAATTGGTATAAAAAGAGGTTTTAAAAAGTTAGCTATTATCTGGTTATGATTATTACACACCCATTTTCAAAAAGGATAATAAGGAGCTCCCTGGGAACTACTGACCAGTCAGTCTTACCTCCAAGCCCGATACGATCATGGAACTGATCTGCCTGGAAGACATGTTGAAACATATGGCAAATAGAGAGGTGATTAGAGATGGCCAATATGGCTTCAGCAAGGGCAAGTCATGCCCGACTAATCTAGTGGCCTTCTACAGTGGAGTGGCTGCATCAGTGGATGTTGGAATTTCATATGGTATTTCACCTAAAAAGCAAGCCATATGCTGAACTGCCTATGTAAATTAGTGCTGTAGCCTTAAGAACTAATTAATGAAATCAGAAATGGCTGCTGCCGACTTTCTCAGCAGATGTGCATGGTCAGCCAATTATGAGAAGCTTTGTAATGTAAACAGCATTGTTAGCCAATAATCAGTGCCAAAGTGTCATCACCTGC
>CM031078.1:2896171-2910490 GCA_013398505.2 Rhegmatorhina hoffmannsi
GCTTTGTAATGTAAACAGCATTGTTAGCCAATAATCAGTGCCAAAGTGTCATCACCTGCAGAAGGTTACAGTCTTAAAGATGGATATAAGTGTGTGTGCGTATGAATAAACGGAGCCTGTTGCTGCTAACTCCTGTGAAGTCGTCTCTCAGGTCCAAAAACCCATCTCCCTCGGTTACAAGTGGACAAGGGAAGAACAACTGATGTTATCTATGTGGACTTCTGTAAGGCCTTTGATACAGTCCCCCACTACATTCTTGCTTTGAAATTGGAGAGAGATAGGTTTGATAGATGGACTGTTAGATGGATAAAGAATTGACTAATGGCTGCATTCAAAGCCAACAGCTCAGTGTCCAAGTAGAAACCAGTAATGAGTGGTGTCCCTCAAAGGTCCGTACTGGGACCAGTAGTCTTCAGTATCTTCATCAACAACATAGTGCTGTTGACACACCTGAAGGATGGAATGCCATCCAGAGGGACCTGGACAAGCTCAAGAAGTGAGTCCATGGGAATCTCAAGCACTTTACCAAGACCAAGTACAAGGTGCTGCACCTGGGTCCGGGCAATCCTCAGTATCAATACAGGCTGGGGGATGAAGATCCAGAGCAGCCTTGGGCACTTGGGGGTGCTGGTGGATGAGAGGCTGGACATGAGCTGGCAATGTTCGTTTTCAGCCCAGAAAGCCAACTGTGTCCTGGGCTGCATCAAAAGCAGCATGTCCAGCAGGTCAAGGGAGGTGATTCTGCTCCTCTGTTCTGCTCTTGTGAGACCCCACCCCAAGTACTGCATCCAGTTCAGGGGTCCCTAGCATAGGAAGGACATTGACCTTTTGGAGCATGTCCAGAGGAGGCCACCAAGATGATTAGAGGTATGGAGCATCTCTATGAGGAAAGGCTGAGAGAATTGAGATTGTTCAGCCTGGAAAAGAGAAGGCTTTGGGGTGACCTGATTGCGGCCTTCCAGTACCTGAAGGAAACTTATAGGAAAAATGGGGCAAGACTATTTACAAGGGCATGTAGTGACAGGACAAGGGGGAATGGGCTAAATGGAAAGAGAGTAGGTTTAGAGTAGAAAAAAAATTTGTTTTCTTTGGCAATTTATTTGTTTGAAAATCATATTTCCTGCTATAACAAATAGCAATACAAATGAGAATGACTGACTGTCCAGTAGTACCAGCCTTCAGACAAAGGAAAACTTGAACTGCAAGTATACCTGGCTGCTGCTTGATTTGTAATTGCATTTATGACACTTTTTGCTTCCTCCAAACTGTTTTAAAAGGTAGTTACCAAATTGAACTGTTATATATAGCTTTTTTATCATATTTTTTTAAGTGACTGAAGCTTTTCACTTATTAATGCAAATTTAAATGGTATGATTATGATTTATTGGCAGAAAGTGAAATAAACTGTGTGGTTAAACATGAACAGTGTTATTTTTCCTTTTTCCACTTTAGCTTCAGTAGCAGTTAGTTTTATCCTTTGAGGATGCCTTAAAATGGAATTGCGATTAATTGAAGCTAAATACATTAACTGCATGCAAAACAAAGTGTTTTTTGGTGTGCCCAAGAACCAGATGTCATTTATTCAGAATAAAACTTTACTGATAGTATTATAATTTTTTAAAAAGTAAGACTTGAGCAAGAAGTAGTATTTGAACATGTGTTCAAGTTCCTGTGGACAATTAGAACCAACTCTGCAGAGGAGTTCCTCATAACTGGAAGAGATTAGCATTTCTATAATACTCCTAACTTTGACAACACAGATTGTGAATGCAGACTGACCTCCTTGATCAGGTTAAATCATCACATAAATTAAATTTGAACAAAGATACTGTGGAACTCTGCTAAGATTTTCATAGAGAATGAGTCTTAAGGTAGGACAAGCTGCTGAAGGAATTATACATCTTGTTTTTAATAGAGTTATGACAATATCTTCAACATTAGTAATTTTATATACTGTTTTTATTATTCTTTAAGACTCATTATGAGACTTCATTGTGTTTTTTGGATCTCTATCATACATGGGCTGCTCTTTGAGCTTTTATTGTTCCTAGACGCATTTTTCTTTGGTCACTGTCACTAATCTAAGGATGGATGTTGTTTTATGCAACTGATTTTTCTTATTTTAGATGTTGCTTTTAAGCATGCTAGTGATGTGTATATTGCCATTTAAATGAAGTGTACTACAACTGATAATTAATCCAGATTTTTTTTTTTTAGTTAGCTAACATTTGTGAAAATTTTAATCAGGCAACCCACTAAATATCACTTTAGGAATGAATATGCTTTATTGTAACATGCTAAAATAAAGATAATATACATTTATCACAAATGTAATATCGTAATGTTCATGTTTCTTCATATGTTGTATTCACAAGTGTCAATTTACTGTTTTGGGATTTTTAACTCAATAGAACTTGTGTAACACTGTTTTAGTGGGTTGAAACTGTCAAATAGCTTACATGACTGTTTATCAGAGCCACTGCCATTCACCAGAAGGAATCTGTAAGTGTAGAGGGAAGCAAAATTTCCTTTAGTTGACAACACAGGTTAGGGAAAGCAAATGCTTTGAAGAATTTTAATTAACCATCACTAATGTTTCCACTGAATTCTTCCTCCTGGGGTAAGGGAATTATATTTACTGTTCTTTCAAGAGCAACAATGTAGCAAAAGTATATAATACTATTGGGTGACATTGCTCTTTCAGACCACAGGGTTTTTACAAGCAAGTTTTAATTTTGATGTTCAGTGTAGCAATGACTAAAAAAGTTATTTTGGCTTAAGCAAACTGGTTTTAGAAACTATTATGAAAGCAACCTTATACAAAATGTTGAAAGCATTACACTACTTTTCAGTGTGTTTTCCTTTTCCAGTGCAATGTAATATTCTTTATACCCTAATTTGAATAAGGTGCACTACGCTGTATGTGTTAGAAATTAATGTATCTTATATTAATACATAATAATAATATATTGCCTTCTTAAAGCATGCAGCTCTTGTCCAGAGTAGAATTTTGAGTATGTACTTGTTTAATGTTATGTTTGTATCTGTGTACAGAAAGCATAGAAACAGTGTTGGACCAAGCAAACCTATTTCTCAGCCACGAAGAAACATTGTAGGCTGCAGAATACAGCATGGCTGGAGAGAAGGGAATGGACCTGTGACACAATGGAAGGGCACAGTTCTTGATCAAGTTCCTGTAAATCCCTCCCTCTATCTTATAAAGTATGATGGATTTGATTGTGTATATGGACTAGAACTGCACAAAGATGAAAGAGTTTCAGCACTTGAAGTCCTTCCAGACAGAGTTGGTAAGTGGTTTTTTCCTATATAAGCATATGTTGTCAGAACATTTAAATTTTATTAAATTGCTTTTCATTACATGGCAAATAATCTAAATGCTCTGTTTAATTTATTTTTTTATTTCATAAAATTTTCATGATAGCGGAGAGATTAGTGCTGTCTCTTGTCTTTAAATGGTATGCAGAAAATTCTGTTTTTTCTTTTTAAAAGTCTTATCCCTAACAAGCTTATGTACATGTAGCATCAATATTTCCATTAAAATTTAAACTCTGAGCCAGCTGAGAAATGTCCTGACTATGTTGTCTTGTGTGTGTTTGATAGTAATTATGTGTTTGGTTGAGGGTTTTCTTCATGTGCTTTCCCTAGGTTTTAATACAAGCAGAGGGAAAAGCATTTTCTAAGTGAAAGAACTTGACAAGTAACAAGGCTTTATTGTTTTTTATAATTAGCATTGAATTGTTAAACTGCAGGTGTTTCCAAACTGTAAAGTTCAAAGTTTGCCCTAGTAATTACTTATTTCTGAATGTAATAAATTCTTGTTTTTCCTAACTGCAAAGAAATCAGTAGCAGTCTCTAGAATGGAGTTAGGGGGAACCAAACTGAACACCTTCATTAATAACTTCATACAGCTGCTCAGTGATTTAGCCTCCCGTCCTCCTTGCTGGGGCCTATTTTGGTCTCCCTTTACCTTGCATTATGATAGTTTGATTGGGGGAGGAGTGCAATGATGGAAAATGTCAATAGAGTGTTAACATGTTAATTCTTCAAGTTCTGACGTTGTTTGTTCTTCAACTCTGAAATGGACATTATTTGTTTTGTATGTGAATCGACTAACTTTCAAACAAATATATTCATGAATCTGGATAAAGATTAATTTTTGCAAAGACTTATTTCTGTACTTTTTGAATGGACATACTAATGAACTGCTACCATTTCAGCTTCATCTCGAATTAGCGATGCCCACCTGGCAGACACAATGATTGGCAAAGCTGTGGAACATATGTTTGAGACAGAGGATGGTTCAAAAGATGAATGGAGGGGGATGATCTTGGCTCGAGCTCCTATTATGAACACATGGTTTTATATTACCTACGAGAAAGATCCTGTCTTGTACATGTACCAACTCTTAGATGACTATAAAGAAGGTGACCTTCGCATTATGCCCGATTCCAGTAAGTAGAACGGTTACTTTTTTTTCTGGAAAGTAGCATCTCTGTATTATTCTATGGCTTATGGGTTATATATGGAAAAGAGAGTTGACAAGGATCAAAACTAGAAAGTTTACAGCACAACTGAAAAAAAAAATCTATATTAAACAATTTCTGAAATATTTTACTTGAATCAGTGGTGAAATATGCAATAAATACTGGAAAATCCTTTTCCATTATAATTCCTAATTCTGATAAAGATATACATACTGTTGTAGTAGAGATTCCACTTAGATTTTTCTTACACTGACAAACTAGAAGCTTTCCATTGTTATTTTCTTATAGAAGTGTCACAAATCAATAACCATCTCAAGGAGTTTTATTTTTGAAGAAGTTTTTCTAAGAATAATGTTTTGGGGCTAACTAAAATAGTCAGGTTAATTTAGTTTGGGTAAGTATCTTCAGTTTGGAAAGCTTTTCAATAGTTTCTTGGAGGAAAGAAGCACTAATTTTTGAAAACTCATTTTCTCTCACATGTTTAAACACATAAACAGGAAAAAAATTCAATAGGTTAGGAGGAATTTTTTCTTGCATTTTTGAAGTAAAAGCTATTGTTTTTTTCCTATAAATATTTTTGCACAATTATAGTTGTTCAAGAAATTTTAGCTAATACAAAAAAAAATGAAGACAAAAGTTTGTCAGGATTATTTTACTCTCATTTCTGTCCTTTGCCTCAAAAACACTTCTCTGACAGAGAGGCAATCTTGGCTTTAAAGTAAATTATTAATTCAACAGCCAAACACTAATTTGCAATGCACTACATAAATATTATTTAAAATTAATTCATTGAGTTTCTGAGACTGTCTTCCTTCAGATCTAGCAGTGGCTGAGTAAACAAGTGGCACTTACTTGCATAACCTCTCTAGTAATCCTATGGTTTTAGACTTTTCCAGCCTAACAAAAATCAACATATCTGTGGCTTGAGAGGGAAGCACAAATGTTAATGGAAAAACGGACCTTCCTATTTGTAAAAAAAAACGAATAAAGCAAGCTCTTTCAGAGTTGGCACCCCGAAATACCTTGGAATTACTTTTTAAATTCTGCTTTGATTTCTTCTTTCTTAGAAAACTAAGTTAAAAGACTTATGCGTTTCATATTTAAGAATTACATTTTTAATGTGTTCTTTTTTTCCTGAGACTATTGTGGGTCCCTTCCAACTCAGAATATTCTATCATTCTCTGATTACTTACCTTTGTTTCTAAGACACCATGAGCTATGAGCAACCTTCCCTGAATTCGGATCTTTTACAGACAATGCAAATTGTGTCTTTAAGGATACTTCTGGGTAGATTTTGCTAGAAAAGCAAATAATATAGTTAAACTTCTCAACAGTATCCATTCTAGAGTGAAATTGAAAGCTCCTTTCAACAGCATTATTCATTAAGGAGGTTTCACTTAGCTTGGAAAATCTAGGTTTCTTGCAATGGTATGTTTACATTGACATTTTGGATAGTGTGTGGATTCTAGCACACCTGCCTTTCTGTTGAAGACACTAAGTGCCTTGTTCTGCTAGGGGCTTAAATTCAATTATCTGCACTTTTATGAAGTAAAAATAGCACTTCAATTTGTTAGAAAAGTAAATCTTTTGACATGAAGGTTTACACACCAGTTACAAAACATGTTTGTTAGGTGTTTATCTAAACAACTCAACTTGGTTTAGACATACTGTGCATTTTAAATTTGTGATTTTTTCTTAACTTTTAAAGAAGTCTCTGCAGTTTTGTATATTGAAAAAATCCATAAATGTCTACCAAATTGCATTGTATTTTCATATTACAGATGATTCACCTCCTGCGGAACGAGAACCAGGTGAAGTTGTGGACAGCCTGGTAGGCAAACAAGTGGAATATGCCAAAGAAGATGGCTCAAAACGGACTGGCATGGTCATTCATCAAGTTGAAGCCAAACCATCTGTCTATTTCATCAAGTTTGATGATGATTTCCATATTTATGTCTATGATTTGGTGAAGACATCCTAGGTGTCATCATGAACTTCTGCCAAATTTGTGGAACTATTAAATGTAAAATTTGTAGACACAGACTTGACTGTTTTTCAGTTAAATGAAAGCTTAAATGTCCCTGCGAACCCACAATCTCTGCCAGCAACTCTGTTTTGTTCTGAATAATACAAATTTATGTGAACATGACACATCTTGTGTAAGAGAACTCCTTTTCTTGAAGGAAGTCAATATATTTGAGTGGTAGGGAGTTAAAAGCAAAGAACAGTTGCAAATTCAAGCTGTGTGAATTCAATCTAGTATTGTAATCTAGATTTTTTCATAGATTAACTTTTTCTTCAACCTTGCATCACTTGTTCAACTGCCACATGCAAGTGTGGTTTGCTATTTTCCATATGCCTTCTTTTGCAACATTAAATTTCATTTCTTGGCTACTGGCAGTCCTTGTTTTCTGGCTTGGGACAGAGGTGACTTTTCTGAAAGGTTTAAACAGTTTGTGCAGCAGTAAGGAGTGTAACCCAAGTAACATCAATTTACTGTGTTTCTACACTTCATTTCAGATTAAGTTTTTTAAGAACTTTCAGTACATGGAAATACTTGTGCATTTTTACTAGTCACAGAGCAGTAGGATAACAAGTGTTTGACTTATGCACCTTTCAGTGAAAAGGCTTTAAACTATAAAAATATATTTAATCTGTATATCCAGTTAATTAGAAAATGCAGGTTAAGGGCCTGTGTTTACAAGTTGTAGGAACCAGTAAAATACACACAACAAAGTTGCCTTTAATCCTAAATATTGTACTCTGTTTTGTTATACACATTTCATAGCAGAATACAAGTGCTTGGTGTCACAAGTTTAACAGTATATAATGCTACTTAAGCAGACTAGACTACACATTGGCAATCAGTAGTCTCTCCTAGCAACCTGAATGTTTGTGTGTGGACTTAGAAACCTAGTATTAGTTGATCTTTTACACAGTAAATACAAGTTTATGCTAGGGGTCCTTTTACATTTAGAGAAGGAGAAGGAAGAAGCATTTGTTGCCTTCTGCTCAGTCTGCTGTATTCCTTTGTTTTGTGTTGGGGTTTGCTATTGGTTTTAACCATTTTGGTTCAAGAAGGCATCTTTTCAATGTATTCTTTTTCTGTTTTTTCCATGTAAGGAGTGTCCAGACAAATCTACAGTTTAAACCTGTTGTTGCCTTTTGTGGTGTACTTGCTTTGAGGTATGCCGTTAATATGAATTTCATTCTATGAACACTAGAGTTTTGCATGCCAGTGGTGTACTATCTAATGAGAGCTATAGACAGTCTCAGTGGTTCAGTCATCTGCATTAAACTGTGGATGTAAATAACAGCCCACAACAGCAGAATCCTTTCACAGTTTTAATCTTGCAAGATAGTTGTTAATCAAGGTTATGGTATTTGTTGTTTTTAAAGAATAGCAACTTTTAAAAGCATCGTAATTGTAACAAGGATCAGCACAGCAACAAAATTGTCATGTTAAAGCAGAGCTCTACAAGCTTCAAAGCAGTGCTTCACAGAAATACAGTATGTGAAGAATTTGGATTCAGTCAACGCTATTGATGGAAAGAAGGAATACATAGATATCCAACCTTATGATGTTAGTGGAAGGATGCAGGAGAGGTACTGTTAATCAGAGATCAGAGGTCTGACCTCTATTGTGGGTATTCTTGATATCAAAGACTCAGTGGTTTAAGTCCTTTTCTGTCCATTTATTTGCCTGATTTCATATTTTTGCCTTAAGGCTTGTGCCTCATTATGCTGTTAAATGGTAATACTGTATAAATATGGTATCTTAATTATTTGTCCCCTGCTACTATATAGCATTATGTCCTGTATTTCATCATGGGCAACAAAAGGCAGACTATTGTCTTTCAGTTCACAACTTCTCAATCCAGTCTTTAAGCACTAAGTATCTGAGTCAGTAAATTTTCATTGTGTTTTGAACAAAATGAGCAGATTTGCAACACAGTGCTTTCATCCTGCAGATCTGTTATGTGCTTTCTATTGACTCTTAAGAGTCCTGCATGTAAATCTCAAAGCTGAGCCTGGCTCCATGAGCCCAAGTTGATATTTGTGGCACAAGAATGAGTGTATTGATTAAACACAAAATACATGAATAACGTAGTACAATGAATTTGGGGCTTTACATCTAAGGATGTAACAAGGTTTGTTTCGAAATATTTGAGGTTTAGGTTTACTGGAACATTTTTAGCATTAGGCTTGCATTTGTGAGTTTTTATGTAAGCCATTCTAATACATCACATATTTTGCTAATTAGAGTATAATCTATACAATATATACTGTCAAATTTTATGGTTGTTTTTAGATGTCCCCATTGTCTGTTGCATGGGTTTTTTCTTTTCATCTTTTTTTCTTAAGGTTTGTGGAGGGAGTGTTTTTGGTTTTGTGGTTGGTTTTTTTAATGGCTTAAACCACTTTTTTGAGACTTGAGACTAATTCTACTCCCTGCCATCTGATTTGGGCTTTATTTTAGGCTCATGTTTCAGATCTGCATGCAGTGCTTGCATTACCCTAGTAACTACATGTTGGTCCCTTGTTCTAGGGGTTCAACATCACTTTCCAAATTTAGCATATGTCTTGTGATGACACAAGCCATGGATCTATATAAAAAAGTTATTGGCCTTTCATTTACCTGCTGTAGTGTTGTATATTGTGTGTGCATGATGTCAATCTGCCATGTAAAACTTTTAAAAAGGAAAAAAAAAACACCTTAAATGCAGACCATCCTTTTTTGCATGCTTAGAAGGTTAGAGCATTCAATGTAACAAACTGAAGTTGCATGTTATAATGTTTAGGTTTGGGATTTGTTCTGTTTTTATTTTGTGTTCAGTTTTTTGTGAATTTGCTTATTGTGCTGTTTGAATGGTTGTTAGTAGGATTAAATGCACCGGTGAGGCGAACATAGTGCCAACAGAAAGTAATTTTCCTGTTGTATGTGTCATACAGCATTTAAAGGGACCGTGTATTCTGTTCAAGAATAAATAAAATCACAATTGATAATTAAAACATTGAAATTTTTTTCTTTTGAATGCCAAACCCTAAACTAAGTTGGACTACATGAAGACTAAAATACTTTGGGGAAAATCCTATTTATTACAATAGGTATAAATCTTTAAATTAATTATTTAAAATTGAGGCTTTATCTTCAAATAGAATAGATTACAATTACTTCAGGGAAAAATAATTATGGTAAAAAACAGTTTCTGGTTCCTTGAAAATGTTGTGCATTTTGTATTTTACATCATTAGTGCAATTTGGATGGTTCTTGGTATGTGTATAGTTCAAAGGTCTTCGTGTTCACATTTTAAAATTAGGTAGTGACTTCATCTTTAGAGTTTGGTTTCATTATTTTTATTTTTGCATTTAGAAGTATCTACACTAAATCTGTTACTTAATTCTGTAAGTAATTTTTATAATTATGATGTAACTCTATCCTTAAAACATTTAAAATAAATCCTTTATGTGCAACTCATGACTGTAAATTTTATTCTCATGAGCAAAATGTAGTGATGTGACTTCAGATTGTGCAGAAGCAGTTTCTTCAGTATTTTAATTAAAAAGGACTTAGTATTTTAAAGTCAGGCCATGTGTGCTGGTATAATACTTTCCCCTATGAAGTAAGTTTGTTTGCTAAGTCAAATCTTTTTTATTTTTTCCCCATGTGAGTATGAATGTCAATAAGATGGAATTTGACTGAGGTATGGTATAATGCTTAAATTGTATTTCATCGAAAGCAGAAAAATTCCTCCTCAAGGGTTTATGCAAGTCTATGAGGAAGCCTCTTATTTCCAGAACACACTATAGCTCAAACTGTTAGCAACAGTTCAGCAGCAGGGAACAGTGAAAGTGTTTGTCAGTGTTAAGCTGATAGATGTGACTGCTTTGAATTAATGTGCTTAACTAAAACTGGAATTTTATTCTACTTACTGAATTAAAGAAAAAAAAGGTAGAATTTATCCAAAGCTAGATGTAATGAGCAGTGAAGAGAATAATATCACAGTGCCGTGAATTTCCTTGAGACATATTAAGTTTTTCACACTTATACGTGAACACTTAATTATTTTATGTCGTTAAAGGTAAATTATCGAGCCTGACTTTAAAAACTGAAATCATGAGATTTTCCTTATTCCGCCCTCTTCTCTGATTATAGGAGGAAAAATCTTATATGAATATCCCAAAATATATTTTGGCACCAAGTTGCCAACAACCCTGGACAATGGGAAGGAGCGCACCCTCAGCAAGTTCATAGATGTTGCAAAACTGGGAGGAGTGACTGATACACCAGAAGGTTGTGCTGCCATCTACAGGTATCTTGACAGGCTGGAGAAATGGACTGACAGGAACCTCATGAATTTCAACAAGAGGAAGTGCCAAGTCCCACACCTGAGGAGAAACAACCCCATGCACCTGTACATGATGGGGGCTCACCAGCTGGAAAGCAGCTTTGCAGAAAAGGACTGTATGTGTGTAGTGTCCTGGTGGACACCAAGCTAAACATGAGCCAGCAATATGTCCTTGTGGCAAAAAAGGCTAACAGTATCCTGAGCTGCATTGGGATACTGTTGCCAGAAAGTTGACAGAGGTGATCCTTCCCCTTTATTCAGCACTGGTGATGGTGAATCTAAAGCACCATGTCCAGTTCTGGGCCCTCCAGTACAAGAGAGTTGTCTCGGTTTGAGGGGGAAAAACCAAAATGTTTACCCACAAGCGGGGAGGAGGCCTTCTCCACAATAATCACACCACTCTGTTAAATTTAAGAAAAAAGAATTTTTATACAAGAAGGATAACTGTTCTTAACTGATATATATATATATATATATGTGTATGTAAACAGACTAGTGCAAACCGCTTCCCCAACACCACAAGAGAAAGAAAAAAAACAACAACAAAACCCAGCAGGTTTTCCTCCGGGAGGAAAGTTATACTTAGGTAGTCAAATGTCACAGTCCGGCTGGCAACAGGGTGAGTTCCCAGATGAACTCTGTGTCTCTTGTCCCAAATGAAGAAAAACAGCTGAAAGTGGGGAACCACCACGTGCCTGGAGTAGCAGCTGCAAAACCTCTCTCTCTCCTGGAGTAGCAGCTGCAAAACCTCTCCCTCTCTCGGGTCACTGCCCCAGCTGGGGCAGGCAGGCCGTGAAGGTGCAGGCGGTGGTGAGACTGGAAAAGAGGCCGGGATCCGAGGTGCAGGAACCAGGAGAAAACAACCGTGGGTGAGGAGAAAAACAGCGTCTCAGACAGAAGCCCTGGCAGTAGTCAGCAGAGCAGCTTCCCTCCTCAGCCACTCCCCTGTTCCGCTGAGCTAAGAATGGAAAAAAATGTCCCCAAAACCAAAAGAGACAAACCTGCCCCCACCCAGGTGCTCAGCAGTTAACTACTCCTTTTGTTAACTGCTGGCATGGGCAGTTAGTGGCAGGGGAGATAATTTACATAATAATCCCAAACTACAACAAGAGTCATGAACAGTGAAGAGCCACAAAGATGATTAAGGACTGGAGCATCTCTCCTATGAGAAGAGGCTGAGTGTCACCTGGCTTTATAGGGACAGACAAGTTCTTTTGGAAATCCTTGGCAGAATTATGATGAAACTAAGTTGTCATTACAATTAAAGTGGGGTTTTTTTTACCAGACTTATGATCAGCATAGAATGTTATGTTCAGGGTAGCTCAGGTGTTTTAATAAGCAGAATCAGTGTAGCACAAATTTATTAGTAGTGTAGCACAGAATTTTATAGCACAGCTTAGCTTATGGTTTCTAATCACCTTGACCCTCTGCAGGTCAGGTCAAATCTTAATAGGACTTGCCATATCAATCTAACAATCATAATCTAGGCTTGAAAGATGTACAAGAATATGAGTCATTCAATCCTCAATAGAAGCAGATGACGTTGGAGGCATCCCTGACCATTGGAGGATCACAAGTTCTGCTGTCCAGCATCAGTTTGGTCCAAGTATCACTTAGGACTTAACTGCTTGACCTTATAGCCAGTGCTCTGTTAAGCTTCCCTGTTCTGTGTCAGGGTCACCACCACTTGATTGGCCCGGTGCCTGGGACCTTCAAGGCCATTAACAAGGAGAGTAGTTGGCCTGGCACCCAGGAACCTGGAGACTGATAGGGAAGAGGAGAAGTCTGTCTGGTGCACAGGACCTTCAAGGTCTGTGTAGGGGAAAGGGGACTGATACGTGACCAGTTCAGTCACAGAGAATGGCTATTTGCCTAATGGCATTAGTTAGGTTAACCATATTACCAGGAGTCAGGAGTAGATGGTCACGTTGAGAGAGCTGGGACTGTTAGCCTGGAGAAGAGAAGGCTCAGAGGGGTTCTCATCAATGTGTACAAATACCTGATAGGAAAGAATGAGGAAGAGGGAGACAGGCTCTTCTCAATAGTGCATAGTGACAGGTTGAGAGCCAAGGGGGTACAAGATGAAACACATGAGTTTCCATCTCAACATCAAAACCCCCCTTTTTTTTACTGTGAGTGTGACTGAACATTAGAACAGGTTGCCCAGAGAGGTTGTGGAGTCTCCATTCTTGAAGATATTCAAGAGCTGTCTGGACATGGCGCTGGACAACCCGTTCCAGATGACCCTGCTTGGGGAGGGGGATTAGGGTTGGGCGCGGGTGTGTGGACTAGGTTCCAGTCTCAGCTATTCTGTGATTTTTAGGATTGTCAGCCTGGGAAAAGTTATCAAGCTTCTAAGCATTCTTTTCATGCTTTATTCTTCCCATTTTACTAGTTTACTGCTCTGAATTCTTCAGTTCCTCTTCCAGATTTGGCATATAGCAGCAGTATATGTACAACATAATGTAGCTGAGGTCCCACTGGTGTCAATAAGCTGGTATATGCTTAACACTTAACTTTTCTGCTTGGATGTTAATTATTGCTTTCTGTTGCATGTCCCTCTTAGGTAATTGCCATGATTTACATAACTTCAGTTGAGCAAAAAGTGTAAAAGGCTTTTGTAGTCTGACAATTAAAATACCTATATATTTTAGCAATTTTTTTCAACAATTAATCCTTAAATTTACTCATGAAAATCACTCCATTGAATACAAGTCCTTTTTTTAAACATCTCCATGGTTTTTGGTGTCCCAGGTCTCTACAGGTCTCTACACCAGACTACCCTGTTCAAAGTTGATTCTGATAATAAATATTGACATCTATGCACCTCAATTTGAGCAACATTCTTTTTTTTTCTTTAGTGTGTTCCATCTGTACTTGACATTTGAGAGACATTTTTATTAGAAAATTAAGATAATCACCACACTTTATGCTACTTTAAATGCACATTCAAGTTAAATCAATGGAAGTTTACATAGCCACTATTTGGGAGAGGCCTGTTTTATTTTTTTACAAGATCTAATAACACCTGTGGGGAAGACAGCTCAGAAAGAGCATCTAGTCCTTTAAATATGTATAAGGAAATATAAGATCCTTATGCATTTTGCTCAAAGCGTTTGGACTGCTGATTTTTAGTTCTGCAGAACTATCTACATGTGGTATATACTCACCTTTGAACTGGATTGTGAGATTTCTTATATTACCCTGTCACATGAAAGGGAGGAGGGAAACAGAAATGCAAAGATTTCTAGTCTTAACTGTATTAATAAGAAATTATTAGCTGTAAGCGCCTCCAGACAATCAGATCCTTATGTCCCCAACACTGTCTGTCGACTAACGGACAGCCCACAGGTTGGAAGGGTTTCTGGCCTCTGTTATGAAGCCACACAAGCCAGAAAAGAACTTTCCCCACAACAGCTCCCGAAATAACATTTATTAATACAAATATGTGACAGTTATTGTGG
>CM031078.1:2929553-2945452 GCA_013398505.2 Rhegmatorhina hoffmannsi
TTATTAAATTTTAGCCTCTGACTTGTGATCTCTCTCGTGGTGAATTCATTTTCCCTGCTGGTTCGCCTTTAAACCAGTACACCCTCTGATGGAGACAGCTGAATTGCCAGGTAGCAGGCCTAGACCCTTCTGCAAGTAGCCACCTGGAGAGTATTGTCTGTTGGTGGAATGTCAATTAGCCGTAGCTCCTTCCCGGCAGCTTGGAATGTTTTGACCTCCCCTGGAGACGGCGAATTTTGGCAAGTGACTCCTGCAGGGAACGCGTTCAAGGAGTTCTATCAAGGTCAAAGGCAGGTCCGGTCCTGTTACTTGCTGGGACTCTTCCAGAGCATCTTGGGAGTGTTTTGACCTTCCCTGGAGATGGCTAAGTAGTGTGGGTAGCAGCCACAGACTGATTCTCTGTAGTTACCCGAAACATTTTCTTCATGTAGGACTCTGGTTCATGACTGGTAGCTCCCCAGGACTTCTCCCAGGCTTCTTCATAGGTGTCTTTGCCTCTCTGAAAACAAATGAATTATCAGGTATTGGCCCCAGACTCTTCTGAGGTTGCTAGCCAAAGTGTTTTGTCTCTGTTGGAGGCTGGTTGATGCCCTGTAGTTCCCTGAGCCCTCTCACAGGCATCTTCAGAGCAGTTTTGGCCTTCCCTAGGAAAAACTGACGTCTTGGGTAGAAGACACGTAGGACTCCTAGGCAGTTACCTGAAGAACTTTGTTCATGTTGGAGGCACATCTGTGTCCTATTGCTCCCTGGGACCCCTCTCAGGCAGATGTCAGAATCATTTTGGATTCTCCTGGAGATGTGGAGAATTTCATGGTAGTAGCCCCAGACTATTCTAAGGTAACTACCCGAAGAGCAATGTGTATGTTGGGGGAAAAGTCTGTGCCTGGCAGCTGCCTGGGATTCCTCCCAAGCATCTTCAGGTGTGTCTCAGCCTCCTCTGGAGACAGAGGAGTTCCCAGGTGACAGCCCCACAATTCTCCAAGATAGCTCACAGAGGCATTTTATCAATGTTAGGGCTAGGTCCGTGCCTGGCAGCTGCCTGGTACTCCTCCCAGGCATCTCCATGACCACTGGGGATTCCTCTGGAAATAGGTGAAGTTTCAGGTAGTCTCTGCAAACCTCTCTAGGCCAGCTACCTGAAGAGCATTGTGTTTGTCGGGGACAGATCTATGCCTGTTAGCTCTTCTGGACCTCTCTCCAGCTGCTCTGTAATGTTTTGGCTTCTGCTGGAGATGATGAAAGGTTGCCACTAGAACCCCCAAACTCATCTAGGGTAGCTTTGGTTGTGAGATTTGTGTCATTGGAGGCATGTCTATGCCCAGAAGCTCTTCAGGACATCTCCCAGGCATCTCAGTGAGTGACTGGAGATGGCTTCTGCACGACTGTTGTTATGACATTACTTCACTATCACAGAGTCCAGCTCCAAAACTGAAAAAGCCCATGCATTGGTTCCCTTACAAAAGGTGGCAGGACAGAAAGCTGTTGCTCGCCTTCACTTTCTGCTTGCAGCCTGTCAACTGCAAAATACACACTGGGGCTACGCACTTTTCTTTCCACCTATAAGTACAATCATATCCTTTCACTCTCATAGAGTCTAAAAAACTTGAAAACATCCAGCGACTACTCCCATATGAAAAGTGCCGGGACAGAAGATGTTGCTGGCCTTCACCTTCCCATTGCAGCCTATGAACCACATCACCAACACTAGGGCTATGTGCTTTTCTTTCTGACTAAATATACCGTCACTTTACTTAGTATAGCCAGAAGCCAGTTCTAAAACTAAAAATGTACAGCAACTGCTCCTACAAAATATCTGCCAGGACAGATTGCTGTCACTGGCCTTCATCTTCCTCTTGCAACCTATCAACTGTACCACCAACACTGGGGCTATGTGCTTTCCTTCCCGCCTCAATGTACCATCACATGATATACTCTTTGCAGAGCTCAGCTTCAAACTAAGAATATCCAGAGATTGCTCCCACACAAAAGTGTCCAGGACAGAAAGCTGTTGCTGGTCTTCACCTTTCCCTCACAGCCTAACAACTGTGCCATCAACACTGAGGCTATGTGTTTGCTTTCTTGCCTAAATATACAGTCATATTATTTCCCCTCTGTAGAGCTGAACTCAAAAATTGAAAAAGTCCAGCAAAATCTAGCTCACAAAAAGTGCAAGGACAAAAAACATTTGCTGGCCTTCACTTTGACATTGAAGCATATCAACAGCAAACACCCACTGAGACTATGCACTTTCCTTCACAGCTATAAGTACCATAATTTTTTTTTACTCTCACAGAACCCAGCTCCAAATTTGAATTATTATATCTACTTTCAAATAATATACATTTTTCAACACCTGGCATCCAGCCAAGGTGATCTAGTTACAGCAGCTGGGACCAGTTTATCACTATGTGGTTGTAACAAAAACTGTGTATTCTACACCCTCTATGTAATTTCTCATGAACTGTTAATAATGGATTGTTTGCAGCAGCTGCCCACGGCACACCTGACCCCTCAGGCTACAAGCTGAGTGTTAAAGAACCCTGTGAGACAGAGGAGTGTTACAGTCTTTACACCAATGACTCAGGTGTGATAACTCCCCTCCAGGGAGGTATTAGCACCTTCACACTCAGCCTGAGGGGTCATGTCTGCTAATGGGCCATTAGGGACTGGCATAATAAGTAGCTGCAATGACCTAGACCATCAAAAATTCCAAAAAATATTCCATGACTCGCAGAGTTAAACCACCCATTGTGAAACTCCCCGCCCTGGGGGAGGTACTGGGCGCTCTCACCTGAACCTGAGCATATATACTCTTTGGGTTCTGGGACTTCTGGTACCACTCATCAAATCCAGAGGAGGACCAGAATCTCAACAGGACTGCAACTGCCACTCTCGACAAGACTGCAATCATTACTTTGACAGAACTGTGACCATCATCCACGCCAACAGATTTCCTTTGAAAGTAGCAAGGCCTAAAAGACCCCAAGTCTAAAAGACCCCCAAGTTTGTAAAATATCTTGCTGTCCCTTACCCTGCAAAATTGCCTACCCCATGTTACTAAGGGAACATATCAAGAACCGCTGAATGATTATGTTCTGCTTGCTGTGCTTAAGCTTTGGAGAATCGATGTACCATGTACTAAGGAACATTAATTAGATAAAACTAGACACCTCAGTATGATAAGGTGGTAGCAAGACACAATTTTGAGCAAGAGTTCTGGCAAGGTAACTTATGAAAGAAAGTTGATAAGGTCAAACTGAGGAAGACGATGGATTGAGGTTGAAAACCCAGGACAGCACGCCAAAGCACCCCAAGAACCAATGCCAAATAAAGAATCTAGAAAGCTCCGCCTCAAGTCACGCCTATGTACCGCCCAAGCATGAATATGATAATCACGTATCGTAATAAATTAATATGCACAGTAAGATGTTGCAATTATGTACTGTAATTGTATAAATTCACCTGTTTTGGCATTAGTGCTTGGAAGTGAGCTTGTGCAGTGCAAACTGCCTCACTTTCCTGTGCAGAAATAAATACCTTGCTGCTAATTGACAAAATCCTCTCTTAGCAGTTTATTTCCGACCCTTTTTCGGCTTCACCTTTCCTTTTACTTTGCACTCACAGGGATGACATGATGCTCAGCACAGAGGCTAATGAAAATCATTCTTTTCATGCCCCAGGGTGCTGGGTTATACATCTGTTCTTTTGTGGGTTAAAACCAATGTTTTCTCTGTATCATTGTATTCACTGTATTCTTTTTAGTAAATTGTAACTCTGACTTATAATCTCTCTTCAGTTGGGTTCATTTCTCCAGCTGGTTTACCTTTAAACCAGCACATCTTTTGGTGCCCAATGTCGGGCAGGAGACAGAAGTTGGAATTACAATATCATTCTAAGCATTTGTGTATTTTGGTACAGAAACTCCCAGACCATCATGCTGCTTGGTGTGTTCACAAGGATGTTGTACCTAACCCTGTACATATTTCAACATATGGGGAACTATTTGCCTGTCATGATGCTCTCTTTAAGACCAGGGAGATGTATAAAATTGCTTTGTTCTTATACTATGTTTATGTCGTCATAACATCAGAAGCAGTGAGTTTCATTGTGAATGTATATTCAGTCTTGTTTACCTGTCCTGGTTCGGGATGCTTCCTCTTGAGCCTCATTAATAATCACACCCAGCCTGTGGGGGGAACAGGAGGGAATAGGTTGTTTCCAGCCTTTCACTTCCTTCTCCCCCTTCAGACCTGCTACAACAGTCTTTGAAAACACTGAGTTTCCTTTGGATGTTATGGCCAGCATAATCTTGTTGCTAGTTTTGCTATATCTCCTCTGTACTATCTACACCATCCTTAGAGTCAGAACAGGGCCTTCTAGGGAGGTTGTCCGGAGGCCTGCCCTGGGAATGAATAATGTTGAGTGGCAGAGGAAGTGGGAGGACATGGGCCAGTTTTTGGAGAACTTCTCCCATGATGTGGAAATTCACCCCTGAACAAATGAAGGACCCTGTTAGAGCAATAAGATTTGTGAAGGGAAAATGCTCTGGCAGCTCCAGAGGTGTGCAGCTCACAGCAACCTGCTGGGCCCTGGCCACTGCCTACCAGACACTGCTTGGTGTGGTACAGCCCTGTCAGAGGGAGGACAATAGAAGCAAATGCACAGGCACCATGTCCACCCAGACCACAGCTGAGCCAGAGGGAAAAGTGTCCACGCAAACTGTGGAGAAGCAGGAAGGACAATCAAAACCGATAGCAGTTGCCCCTGTCCAGAAAAGAAAATCCAAGACCAAACCAGTTTGTATGGTGAATGACAAGAAAGAGGCAGGACCTTCACATCCAGTGGAAGAAACAGAGGCAGAAATACCCTGGATGAGCTGCAGAGAGAGTTCATGTGACAGGCAAATGAGTCCATTCTGACCTGGCTGCTGCGAATCTGTGCCGCTGTGGCCAATGATACAATTCTAGATGGGAGTGAGGCAAGGCAGCTGGGATCCCTGTCTCAAGATGTAGCTATTTCCTGCCTGGGTGTGGCTACTCCTCAGGAAGCAATTCAGGTGAGTGAGGGGTGAGTCAGGCTCGTTAGCAGGTGCTAGGGGAGGCTATATAAGAGCCTCGAAAGGAGGACAAGCGACAGCAGTTGCCTGTGCACCCAACAGGAGTGGGCAAACAGGGGCATGGCAGGGCTAGCAGACCAGGCATAACCAGCTCTCATAGGTGAGTTTGTTGTTGGGGTTTTTCTGGTTTTGGGTTGGTTTGTTCGTTTGTTTGGGGTTTTTTTCTCTCTCCCCAATATAACTAAAGCTAGTAATGGTTTCTAGAAAAATGAAAAACGTTGCTGCTGTTAATACAAGGAGTGTGTCTACACAGATGCTACCCTCCAAGATGGATGTGCAGAGTGTCTGAGCCTGGCATTGGTACCAGAGAATGGTATGGGAGGCACCTGTGTACAATGTGAACAGGTTAATGACTTGCTGTGCCTAGTAGCAGAGCTTAAGGAAGAGAGACTAAGGTGCATTAGGGAGAGTGAAAAGGAAATTGACTGATGGAGTCAAACCCTTTTGACCCCTAAGGCAGTCCAACAAGAGGTAGTGAAGCCCTGCCCCTCCTGTCATAAAGCAGATGGAGAAGACCAAATTGATGGGGGGGAATAGAAACAGGTCTGAGAAGGAACAAGGGCCAATACCCAAACCCCCTCCCTAAGTTTCAGGCCTGTTTGCTCTTGCTTTATTGCCAAGCATGTTATGTTCTCTTCACCAGGACTCAGTTATTACTCACTTTGCTGTACCGTAGAGCCTAGAGCTGATTAATCAGGTAATGGTAGACATTTGAATAGAGCAAAATGGTAGCTAGCCAAGATTTTTTTCTACTAATTTTGGCTGGGTCACCTATGAAAGGAAGCAGGCTGGGTCAAGGCGAGGAAGACTAAGTGGGACCATCGTTTTGGGGATGAAGAACAGAAAGACCCCTCCCCAAAATTAATGCCAGAAGAAAACACCGCCCCAGCTCCGCCCAGACCCCGCCTGTAATCAATATGTAATGAGATATTGTAATCAATTATGTTCAAATGTATAAATTAGCCTGCTTTGACACCTGTGAGGAAGCAAGCTTTTGTGGCATTTTTGCTGCCTTGCTTCCTGTGCAGAAATAAATACTTGCTAAAAGATACAAAAATCTTCTCTTAGCAGTTCTTTTTGCAGTGTTTTCACTTGTCAGATTTGGCACCCCAGATGGGATGTTTCCACCTGACTGCATAATCCGTTGAAGATTGGGGACCCCCTGGGCGCCCCTAGGTGAGTTTTACCTAGAGGGACTCCCCCTTCTTCAGTGGCTTTTACAGGGGTGGAAAAGAACTCGCTATATTTTAACAAAATGTATTCATGCTTTTCCTGTCCTGAAAAATTTATATGCAAGAGATGTGTTGTGCAGAAGTGAACGGGGGGGTTGTGGAGATGTCCTCCCCCAGAGTTCATCTTCCTGCCTGTACCTGTAATTGCCTGTATCTGCACTTTTAATCCTCCAGAGAAGAAGGGGCTGTGTTGCCAGAGGAAATGGGCTGTGTCCCTGGTATTAAATTCCTCCAGAAGTAGTAGGCAATGTCCCCTTTAAAAAGGGAATTACTCCCTGTACAGAGCTTTCTGTACCTGTGATTGTACCTGTAATTCTGGAATCCTGTGTTTTTCTGTGTCTCTCTGTGTTTTCTGTATTAAAAAAAACTGCTCTGTGTTTTTTTTCTCTATGCTGATTCTTATGTGTAATTGTGGCTTGTTCTGTCAGTGTGTTTAAGCTATTTGCTTCATGTGTGCCTGAGCCAAACTCTTGTATGTGTCTCAGCTTTGTTTGTGACCAGTGACTGAAACGTGGCTAAAATCTTGAGATATTAAAAGGAAACTGATGAATTGGAGTTTGGTGGTAATAATTGTTTTCGGTATATTATATGTCAGTTCAGTAGTTATTTTGAGCTGTTTTATTTGTTTTTAGAGGGAATATTGCAGAAATAGAGCAGTTTCTGTGTTAAGTGAAATAGTTGTAGTTTCTATGCATGAAGGAACACAGTGCTGAGAGCACTGTGCCAGGATACCTTGACTTTTAAAATCGGTTTGAAGTACTGTATAGAATTTGTGCAGTTGACTCTTGAATAATTTATTTGAAAAGTCTCTTGAAAAATATAGTGTTTTTTTTAGTTGGAGAGCCCCCCGAAGCAGGGCTAGATGCAATAGTGTGTATCTTGTCTCTCAGAGCGAGCTTACCTTGATACTTAAGATTAGCTCTTGGAAGTAAAGCTATTGATATTAGTGTGTGGGTTTGTGGCAATATAGGCTTGTTGTGTCGGTGAAATAGGGTGTCTAGGTTTGAGGGGAAAAACCAAAATGTTTACCCACAAGCGGAGGAGGGGGTTTCCTCCACAATAATCATGCCACACTTTATCAAATTTAAGAAAAGGAACTTTAATCAGAAAATGGATACAAGAAGGATAACTGTTCTTACCTGGTGTATATATATGTGTGTGTATATATATGTGTAGGTATAGATATAACTGTAAACAGACCAGAGGAAACTGCTTCCCCAACACCACAAGAAAAAAAACAACAACAACCCCCCAAACCAGCAGGTTTCTTCCTGGACAAAAGTTATACTTATGGGCAGTGTCTGTGTCACAGCCCGGCTGGCTGCAGGGTGAGATCCCAGTCCCTCTCCAGCGAGACAGACGAGCGGTCAGCACTCAGATGAATTCTGTCTCTTCCTCTGTGTCCCTTGTCCCAAATGAAGAAGGAAAACTGGAAGCGGAGAGACGCCGTGTGTCCTGGAAAGCAGCTGCTGCTACTTCTCTCTCAGGGGTTGCTGCCCCAGCCGGGGCGGGCAGGCCGCAACGCTGCAAGTGGTGGTGAGACTGGAGCAGAGACTGGGACCCCAAATGCAGAAACGAGGAGAACAGACGTGGCAAGGAGAAAGGAACCAGCTCACCAAGAAGCAGCAGCAGCAGCAATGAGGAGCAGGAGAAAAACACCGGCTTTCCTCCTCAGCAGCACACACACAAGCCGCTCCTGCGTTCAGCCGAGCTAAAAAAAATGGAAAAATGTCCCCAAAATCAAAAGAGACAACCTGCCCCCCACCCCAAATGATCAAGAAGAAGATGGTAGCAGTTAACTACTTCTTTTGTTAACTAATGGCATGGGCTTCCTCTTTCCCCCGCACCTCCCCCCCGTCTCCCGAGAGCTGAGAAGCATGGCATTGTTGAGTCCCTCAGGTGTATGCTGGAACTACAACACCCAGAGTCCTTTGAGAGTGGACTACATTACCCAGGAGTCTTTGCAAGAACTCAATGACGTGTGCAAAACTCCGTCTGTCGGAACTACAATGACCGTGATCCTTTGCAAGACTAGCGCATGGGAGAAAGCTTGATGATGCATGCGAGGGAGCCTGCCTCCCTCCCCATCGAAGCGGGGGACTGACCCCCTCCCGCTCAGAGCTAAAAGCGCCATATTTGAAACACAGGAAAAAATTCTTTTCACAACATAAGGCTGGAATAGGGCTAGAAACAAGCTTTCGAGAGCAGTTTTTGGCAACCTACAGCTTTTTTGCAGGCTGAAGAGAAAACGCAGAGCCCAAAGATGGCACAGAACAAAGCCCTAACTGCTGCGTTCAGGCATTCGGGGTTTACTGTCCCCTGCAAGTACAGATCTGTCCCATTTCCTGTTTTGTGCTGTCTTTCCATCTTGCGCCAATTCCGAGAGCCTCCGCAGGGCAGCGGGCGGGAGTGGCGGGGGGAGCAGTGATCCTGAAAGTGGCGGAGGACGCGGGGCGGGGGCAGGGGGGCAGTGCTCACAGAGTCGCAGCGGTGGTGGCGACCCCGTACCGGGTAGCAAGACACTGCCAGGCAAACTCAAGCCACAACATTTGCATGGGCATTAAAACAGACCGTGCCAAGGGCCAGCAGTCGTAAGGAGTGAAATCTCTATTAAAACCCCAGGAATCAGAAAATGCGCATACAGGAGACCAAAGTCTGTGCCCATTTTTCAACCATGGAATGCCTTCTTCCCGAAAACCGGGAAGGGTGGAAAACAGGCATACCTCCCCAACACAGCATTGTTAGGCAGCTAAAGCACTCTTGGCCCTCGCTCTGGCTCGGAAACCCCTCCAGAGTTCACAAGGGTTAGAGGCTCGTATCAGGAACAGGCTGCAAAGGAAACAATTCCTGCAACGGGAGTTAGGCAAGCGACTGTCTATGAATGCGCAAACCATGGTTGCGTCATCGGGAAAGATCAAAGAAAGGAGATTTTTCTGAAGCAGTGGGGTCTTCCCGCAGCAGTACCGAGGCAGGGTGTAGCGGGAACGTATCAGGCGGTAAAGCAAACAGCTGTAGGGTCACGCAGCACTGAAAGTAATGTGAGTCTGCGAGAGGTGCAAAGGGCCAGCTTACCGGGCGAATCACAGGTTTGTGTGTCCCTGGTGTTGGGGGAGCGCTAGCAGCTTTCACATTAACTCTGTTCCCAGGTGCTGCTGGCGAAGGCTGGGCTGGCCGATCTGTTGGGCTCGCAGGAGCAGAAACAGCTTGCAGCTTTCCTGCACGCATCTGGGACAACGCATCACGAATATGCCTCCAGATTGCTAAGCAGGCATTAGCATCAGCATCCCCTTTCGTAGCGGCCTCAAACAAGGCCCCTCTCACTTGCTCCCAAGTTCGTAATTCAAAAGCTGTCTGGGCATTGAAGGATATACTGTTTTTCTTGCACCAGACAAACAGCTCACACAAGGAGCGATTTTTAAAGGAAAGCCCCCGTCGTCCGAGTATGCGCTCAAATAAAGACAAGATAGATTCCTCTTCTGTGGAAAGCTGTGCTCCCATAACTGCACAACAAGCACGTCTATAATTCAAAAGACAGAAAAGGTCTCCCAGCGGTTCACCCATCAATAGCCTGAAGGTGTCAGAAGAAATCTGGACATCCAAGAATTAGGCTTTTCCCGCCTAAGTACACTTGTCCAAGACAGCTTTTCCAGGAGTATATTATGGGAGGCAGTGTCAAAGGCCTTGCTGAAGTCTAGATAGACCACATCCACAGCCTTACCCTCATCCACCAGGTGGGTCACCTGATCGTAAAAAGAGATAAGGTTGGTCAGACAGGACCTGCCCCTCCTAAACCCATGCTGGCTGGGTCTAATCCCTTGTCCATCCTGAAGGTGCTGTGTGATTGCACTCAGGATGATCTGTTTCATAACCCTGCCAGGCACCGAGGTCAGGCTGACAGATTCAATCAACTGTCTAGTAGTCACAGGAACAATATAATCAAAATCACAACCTATGATTCGAGTGAAATTACACACACAAAAATTTGTACCGTTTGCTACTTCATAACAATTATCAATGGTAACATTGACACAGAGGGTCCTAACACATACGCATCCATTGCCAAAATAATATACTTGTGATTTGGTTTTAGCATAAGGAAGCATTTCAAAGGTGCATTCGCTTTCTTCAGTATCTAAGCACAGATCTTCATTTTCTACTACAGCATTTTCACAAATGTACCCTAACTGTCCTTTAGGGATACAAGCCTCAGTACTGATTGATTGCCATTTGCCTTTGGTTTGATCATAACTTGCCCATACATTATGGCCTATGGGTCTCACAATGACATTTTGGTGTATAGCTCCTAGAGTTAGAATGGGAAAGATGGTTTGTTCTTTGGCTGCACTGATAGTGAGTACATAAGCCTCAATTTGCTGGTGTTGTGAGTTGTAAGTAAAATTTACTAACTACCACCAAGCCTGGTGATTTTTCTCAAACTGAGTAGTAGAATGGTTTCTGGCTATTACTTCTCTTATCTCTTGGGGCAGTATTCCTGATGTTCCTTCTCTGAATATTCCTGCAGCTACAGTTTGTACCCATTGCTGGGTTTGGATGCATTGCATAGCAAGTGCAACTTTCTTATTGACACCACCAGTGTAATCAGCAATTTTGGTAAGGTGATAAGCGAAAACTCTGCAAAAAGGAACTGCTAAGAGAAAGTTTTTTACTTTTAGCAGCAAAGGTATTTATTGACAACGTTGGAGGCAAGCCAGTTCATACTGGGCAAAAACTTGCCTAACTTGTTTGTTGAAAATAAGCTATTTTATAGTCTTAAGTCCATAGTTAACACCTTCTAATTTCCATATTAATGAATAGGCGGAATCTTGGGCAGAGCTTTCCTTTTGGCTTCGAATTTGGGTAGTTGTCTGCTGACTTCATCCCTCGTAGTGGTCTTGAAGTGTCTTCATCACTGCTGGACTTTTGCCTTTTCTTTGTTCGATGACACGACCTGTAAAACTTGCAAAACCTTGGCTCTAACTCTACAAAATCTTGGCTCTTTACCATTTCATCCTATTGAAATGTCTAGCTTAGTTTAATGTATGACTTCTAACCATGGTACACTAGTCTCTATAACTACTAGACAATTTGTACCTGAACAAAGTGGCTCTAGCACTTCATGCTGTTCAGCAGCTGTGCTGTGCAAACATCTTGCAGAGCAGAAATAGAAATGTCACAAAACTAAGGGGTTTTTGGTCTCTTTTCTCTTTCATAAGGTCTGCAGCTGTGTGATTAGCTACTAGTGTTAATAGTTTGACTGCTAGTGTTTGTGTTTCTGCCAGGGTGAGCAAAGATGTTCTTAAGGGAATCTTAAGTTTTCCTAGATCAGAAGTGACAGCACTGAGATTATTAACTAACACTTCTTGATCTATAGTATTTAGGACACCCAATCCTGTGCCAAACCATCCAGCCACATCTCTCCAAATCCTATTGTGTGATCTGGCTGCCAGCCATGCATTCCAGCCTTTGAGGCTCTGCTGTACATAGGGCTGACAGTCCTTTTGCAAGTGAGATATGTTTATTTGAATGTTTATGTGAACCTTTTTCAGTGAGTATGTGAGATCTAAGAGTAACTTTTGCTCATTTGATTGGCGAATTACATATGGCCCAGCAAAAGTTAGGTTGTGTGCATTTTTACAATTCAAGGAAGGAGTCGTGGCATGTGGGGTGACCCTGGTAGATGGTTTAGGAGGAGATTTAGTTATCACGTCACCTGAGGTGGCTTTTATTATGAACCTTCTTGTTATGTTTCCTTCTTTGAATATCCAGTTGCAAACCACAGAAACTAATTTGCCTAAGGTGAAAGTGTGCCAACATTGATCAGACTCACATACACGTCCACTGATTATTTTTCCATACTGTGAGATAGTGGGGTAAATGGCTAAGGAATCATGCACAGTAATATAAATTCTGGATGGCCAGTTGGTTTGTGTGGGGGGTTTGTATGCTCTGCATCCTACCTGAGTTCTCGCCCTAACTTTTCCAGTCAAAACACTTGAACCAAAATTATCATTCTGCCATCCTGTTAAAACTATTGTTCCTTGCAATGCTATGACAGATGTATTGTACTTTCTCATCTGGGCATGGCTGTTTATGTACTCGTACTGAGAATCAGGCCCTAAATTAAGTAACAGGCCAGAGATTCCATCATAAGCCTGAGACCATGATGTGTTTTGGGTGTGTGTTAGAGTCAATGTATTTATCAAAGTCCCAAAGATCAGCACTGAGAGGACTTTACAGTAGATGGTTCCTGCTCTGAGGTCCATTTCTGCTCAGAGCCTTCTTGACTCGGGAGTAGTGGATCCAAGTCGGTTTCTCCTTTATCCGGATTGCAGTGAAGGTGGTCAGCAGCACCTGGTATGGTCCATCCCACTTCTCTTGTAGGGGGTTTCCTGAAAAATTCTTAACATAGACCATATCACCAGGACTAAATGGATGTAATTTGCAATCAGGTTGTTTAGGCTGATGTTCTATTACTGTGGCAGCATTCTTATTCAGCTGTTTCCCTATTGTTACAAGGTAATCAAACACATACTGGTTACCTATTTGATCTAAAGCTTCACTGTTTACAGGATTCATTGCATATGGTCTGCCATACAAGATCTCAAAGGGACTCAGCTTTTCTTTAGATCTTGGCCTGACCCTAATGCAAATCAAAGCAATAGGTAAAACTTGATACCAGTGCAAATTTGCTTCTTGACAAATTTTTGATATTTGTTGTTTGATAAGGTGGTTCATCTTTTCCACCTATCTGCTTGATTGCGGTCTGTAAGGAATCTGTAATTGCCAATTTGCAATGCTTTACTTATTGCTTGCACAATTTGTGCACAAAAATGGGTACCTCTGTCTGAGGAGATACTTTTAGGAACCCCAAATCGTGGTATGATTTCATTTAGCAAAATTTTCCCTACCTCTCGTGATTTGTTTGTTCTGCATGGGAATGCTTCAGGCCAGGCAGAGAATGTATCAGTCAGAACTAAAAGATAACGAAATCCCCTCTTTTTTGGAAGTTCAGAAAAGTCGATTTGCCAAATTTCTCTTGGGAAGCGTCCCTTGTTAATCACTCCCTGTTGTATTTTATTTCCAGTATTAGGATTGTTTTTCAAGCAAAGCTCACACTGTGATGTGACTTGCTTAATTGTAGTGAACAAATTTGGTCCTGCTACTCTGGTTCTCAAATGCTGATATAGAGAATTTAATCCCCAATGTGTTTTGTCATGTTCTGCTTTCACAAAGTGCCACACTAACTTTCCTGGTAACACTAACTGACCTGTTTTTAATTGGCCCCAACCACTGTCTAACAGCTTACCTCCATTTTCATGTATCCATTTGTAGTCTGACTCTTCATACTCTACCTTTTTGTCTATGTCTAATTTTTCTGGTACTAGTGCAGCTACTGATGTTTCTTTGCTTCTTGCAGCAGCTAATTTAGCTTCTGCATCAGCTTTTCTGTTCCCTATCTCTGGAACAGTGTTACCTTTCAGGTGCCCTCGGCAGTGCATTATAGCCACTTGTGATGGGAGCTGGACGGCTTCTAACAACCGCAGAATTTCTTCTGCATACTTTACAGTCTTTCCTTGGGCGGTTAAAAGTCCTCTTTCTTTCCAAATGGCTCCATGAGCATGTACGATGGAAAAAACATATTTAGAATCAGTCCAAATATTAATCTGTTTGCCTTTTGCCAGTTCCAGGGCCCTGGTGAGGGCTATCAGTTCTGCCTTTTGGGCTGAAGTTCCTGCAGGCAAAGGGTTTGATTCAATTACCTGTTCAGTCGTGGTAATTGCATAGCCAGCCATTCTCACCCCTTGTCTCACGAAGCTGCTTCCATCGGAGAACCAATGTTCTGCATCTGAGAGGGGTTGTTCTTTGAGACCTGGACGGCTGGAATAGAGAGCTTCGATGGTCTCTAGGCAGTCATGGGTGACAGGTTCAGCTGAAGATTTTCCTTCTAGGAAAGAAGCTGGATTGACAACATTAGTCACCTGAATAGTTACATCATCTGATTCTGCCAGGATTGCCTGATATTTCAGAAACCTCGAGGGTGACAACCAGTGGTTTCCTTTTTGCTCCAGTACTGCTGATACTGTATGAGAAACTAGTGCAGTAATTTTCTGTCCCAGAGTGAATTTTCTGGCTTCTTCGATGTTTATGATTACTGCAGCTACTGCCCTCAAGCAGCTAGGCCAGTGTCATGACCCGCTCCTGGGAAGAGGACGGGGGTAACCTAGGTTGTTATTAATCATTCTCTTTGGAGTGGATAAAAGTGAAATGACACTATATAATCAGTGTTTATTTAACAATTCTGTATAATGTGACATAGAAAATAACCTTAGTGGGGGGGGGGAAAGATGCATAGGGGGAAGAAAGACAGGAGAAGAGTCCAGGACAGCAAGGAAAAAGAAGAGATGAGAAAAGATGAGAATGAAAAGGTTACATAGTCACCACCTAGAGATCCAGCGTTGCATCTCAGCGGTCCTGCAGGCAGCGGGAGCGAGGAACAGAACCCAAATTCCCAAAGTCACCTGTCCATTTTTATACCCTCAGCATGCCTTTTGCACCTCCCCCTGAGGCAGGGGGTTGTTTTCCATGAAGCAGTGTCGCCATCCGGGCTGCGAACCCCCATATTCGCCGGGTTCATGTGGAGGGCAGGGCAACGGCTCTTCTTGCCTCTTCAGGGCTCGACACCTTTAGGACTGGAGGAAGGGATGGGCCCAACTGCCCATCAGGGGTATAATGCAAAAGTCAAAAGCCTGCAAAGTCTTTAAGAATGCATAAATCGTTAACCGTTTCAGTCTCTGACAGCCAGCCTTTGCTCACTTCATCCAATTGCTTGGAGAAGTAAGCTACTGGTCTCTTGTCTGGCCCCAAATGCTGAGCCAGGACCCCTAAGGCCATCCCCTGCCTTTCATGTGAAAACAACCAAAAAGGCTTTGTCGCGTCAGGTAAACTCAACGCAGGAGCCTCTTTGAGTTTCTGTTTCAGCAGTTCTAAGGCCTTATTGGCTTCGGGGTTCCAGGCTATGTTGTCTTTGGTAGCTTTGAGCAAATCAGACAATGGTTTTGCAATCAGTCCATACTGGTAGATCCAAAGATGGCACCACACGGTCATGCCTAAAAAGGCTCAGAGTTCTCTTACCATCTGTGGTCTGGGCATCTGGCAGATGGCCTCTATTCTTGCTGTTCCCAGGGAGCGTTTTCCTCCAGAGACTTCATATCCCAGGTACACCACTTTTTCTTGAACCAGCTGAGCTTTCTGTAGAGAGACTCAATAACCACTTAATCCCAGAAAATTTAAAAGTGAATTTGTCCATTAGATAGTCTTTTTCTGTTTTATTTCCAATTAACAAATCGTCTACGTATTGTAGAAGGACGCCATCTCCCCGTGGCTGCTGCCACTGCTCTAATTCTTTTGCCAATTGATTATCAAAAAGCGTAAGAGAATTTTTAAAACCTTGAGGTAGCACTGTCCAGGTTAGTCGCATCTTTCTCCCACTGGAAACTGATTCCCATTCAAAGGCAAATATCTTCTGGCTTTCCTGTGCTAAGGGAAGACAA
>CM031078.1:3005776-3023940 GCA_013398505.2 Rhegmatorhina hoffmannsi
ATGATCATTTTGAGGAACTTGGGGGGACATCCTAAATGTTCCAAGATCTGCCACAGGCCTTTTCTGCTCACAGTGTCGAAACCTTTGGTGATGTGTGTTTAGCCAGTAGAATAAGCAAGTCTGCCGTAAGGGATTGTGTCTCAGCTATGGTCAGTGGTAACCTTAGAGGTACCTCCAGCTTTACCAAATTGGAGGTTACAGTGCTGAGTTTGTTAATTAATATTTCTTGATCTATTGAATTCAACACGCCTAGTCCTGATCCAACCCATCCTGGCAGATCTCTTTGTGCTCTGTTATGGTGAGATCTAGTCCTCAGCCAAGCATCCCATCCTTTAAGGCTTTGGAGAATGAAGGGCCAACAATTCTCGTTTATAGAGGATATGTCTGTTTCAATTTTTACCTGAGCCTTTTTTAGTGAGTATGTAGGATCCAGGAGTAGTTTCTGCTCATTAGATTGTCTGATTACATAGGGTCCTGCCGGGGAAAAGTTATGTTTTCTCTCTGTACATTCTGAAGGTGTGTTGGAATAAGGTGTTAGTTTTGTGGTGTCTGTTTTAATGTTTATTACAAATTTCTTTGATAATGCCTTGTCTCCTTTTAAGGTAGCCCAGAGGCATACTATGGCAACTCATTTTTCCAGTGTGAAGTTGTGCCAGCATAGATCAGAAGGACAGATAAGATTGACCAATTGTTTTTCCCCTGTTATATTCTATGGAATCTTTTACTGTGATTTTAGTGTGGGAACTTCATTTTTCACGGGCAGATATTTTAATTCCTCTACATCCTATCTGTATTTCCTCCCCAATTACCCCAGTTAAGGTATCGAGTTCACTCACCCCTTTCCCATCATGTTTTAAATATGATTCATTTCTGTGCATGACCGGAGTGGCTAGGGTTAAATTGGGAACATCCTTTCCCATCATACCAGAGTATCCGATATAGGCCTGAGACCACGGCCAGTCTAGGGTTATGGCCTGAGTTAGAGACATTATACTTATCAGAGTCCCGGCTGCTAGTGTCGAATAAACCTGAGGTAGTTGGTCCTACTGACTCCGATGTCCATGCTTCTTTGGGTGCCTTCTTTACTCGTGAATAGTGAATCCAGGTGGGTTGGTTCCTTGACTTTGCTGTAAAGGTCGTCAGGAGTACTTGATATGGTCCTTTCCACTTCTTACCTAGTGGTTGGCTGTAAGGGAGGTTTGGCCTTGGCCCTTGTATTGCACATCCCACGTCAAGAGCTGGCAGGCTGGCAAGGTCAGTGTGACCTTGAAGCAGCCTGAAGAGCCAGGTAAACAACCCCAGACCCCAGGTAAACATAGACCCGTTGACGCCAAGGGAGTCGTGGCTGCCTCGTGAACAAACATTCTTCCACCAGTGAGAGCGCAGCACTGCCTCGTGAACAAAGCCCCTCAGCCTATCCAAAGTTGTTATTGTGCTCGTGTACACCCCAAAACCCTATATAAGTTGTTTACCCCCCCCAATAAAGTTGTTCGTACGTTCCTGTTTTTAACCATCGGAGCCTAGACTCTATCTCTGTGAGAATACGTCTTGGTATCTGGTCACTGAGCCCGGGGTACCATGTGGGGTGAGCCAACGGGGGCACGGAAAATCCTCTCACAACCACATGCTCATTTTTTCCCCAACAAATGGTGGAGAATCGTGGCAAGTCCACGTGGAACGGCAATCGTGTCACTCGCAGCACCCCAGAGGAAGACGGACCCACAGAACGGGTGGCCGAGTTCTGGTAATTCCGGGCCAGGACGGGGAGGTCGAGGAAGTGGGACAGGGTGGGCCGAAGGCGGAGTTGTCTCGAGTCTGGATAGAGGAGGCACGCACCTTCTCCCTGTCGACGGGCCCGTAGGGGCCCATTTTAGTCAAAAGATGGACAGAGGAAAAGGGACCAGGACTAAAATCGCCTGAGCTCGGGTAGGAAAAGTTTTAATTTTCCCCTCTGTCACGGCCGGTCGCAAGAGAAAGCAACCAGGAGATCACCAGTTCGTCGTGAAGCGACTGGAAGTGGGATCATTGATTTGCATAAAAATGGAACTTGAATATGTCACAGCTCAGAGCCTCTTAATTAATATTACCGCAAAGAGAGGCGAAACGGCAAGCGAAAAACCCCTTTGCAGTTTAATAACATGGGCACGAGAGCGGGGCTTTTTTCCGAGCCCGCCCGCGTTGTTTGACTGGGTTAAATGGCATGAGTTAGGAGAGCTGTCGTGGAGCCACCACCTCCAGCACAGGGACAAAGAAACATCCTACTTGTGTGGTACCTGGAAAACAGTCCATGACGCTTTGAAAGAGCTCAAGGCAGAAGCCAGGTTTGCTGCCGCGGTGGTGGGACTATTCGCACGTGCAGAGGAGCCGGTATCTCCCTCCGTGCCGCCGCTCCCCCCCATGCCGCCGCTCGGAACCACGCTGCCACTTGAAATCATGCCGCCGGGGACGGACCCGCCGGGCACGGAGCCGCTCCCGCCGCGAGACGTGTACGTGGGGTTCGCAGAAGGCAGCTTCGCCGTAAAAGGCATGGTATCCCGACCGCAGCTGACCGTGAGTGATCTTTTGTTAAATCTCGAGCCTGGAAAAGCAGGGGATCCGCCGCCGCCGCCGCGTGAGCCGCCGCAGCCGCTGCGCGGGATCGCGCCGGTACCGTCGCTGCCGCCAGGACCCGCGCAGCCGCTCCGCCCGGAGCCGCGCGCCCTGGGGACAGGGACGGGAGCCGCGCGCGCCGCCGAGTGTGCGTTTTGCCGTGGGACTGGAACGAAGCGCGCCGCGCCAGAACAAAGAGATTGCGCAATCCACCGCGTGGTCCCAGAGCCCGCGAAATTGGCTTTAACAGAAGCTCCCCCGTCACCGGTCAAAAACGATCTGCCGGCAAACCCGGAAGCAGCAGAGAGTTTTCTTGCAAAAGGGGGCGGACCCAGCTGTCACTCAAACGTGGTTCCCACGCCTTCCCCAGTTCCCATGGTATTTTCCACGCTCACTCCAGCATCGCTAACCTGAACACAAACAAACGCAGCTAGCACCGCGGCTTGCAGAGACGGGACGCTGCTTCTTAAAGGGACAGGCGACTTAACATCAGACCAGTGGATTAACATGGGAAGAAATGCCATTCTTGGAGGCAAATGGCCTGAGATAAGCTCTGTAGCATGCCCAATAATCAGAGACATCAATGGAGCTCGCCAGTATGAACCCCAACAGTGGAAAGTAATGCAACAAGCTAGGAACACCCTGAAGGAAGAAGGGTTAAGGACAGAGACAGGCACAGCGATTCTTGATTGGATCTATACAGCACAGACCAACTGCCCAAATTACTGTAAAGGTATTGCAAAGTATTTGCTATCTCCTTCTCAGTTGATGTTATGGGAAAAAGAGTGGAGAAGGCTTGCGCAGGTGGAGGTTGCCAGACCTCGTCTGGCTGGAGACCCCCTGCATGGACTAACACCAGAAATCCTGGTAGGAGATGGTGCCTTTGCAGATGTGCAGGTGCAGTTGCAGTATCCAACGGAAGTGCATTATATCACAGCTCGTTTGGCAAGGCAGGCCTATTATGCAGTGCCAGAGGTCACCACGTCACCCTCCTTCACCGCAGTGAAGCAAGGAGAGACAGATCCATACCAGCACTTCGTAGATAGGCTGTATCAGGCCATAGCTTCACATGCAGGACTAGGTTACCAAGAGAAGAGGTCCCTGTTCCACCTGTTAGCATTTGAGAACGCTAACCAGAGGACCAAGTCCTTGTTGGCCACATTGCCAAGAACAGCCAACATCTCGGCGATGCTTGAGGTGGCAGCCAGAGTAAACCAGCATGGCCACACTCAGGCTGTAGCAAGAGCTTTTGCTGCCATTGTCAGGCCAGCTCGAAAGCACCTTGCTGCTATAGCACATCAGGTGGTCAAACCTAAGACTTGTCTCAGTGTATTCCTTGCTTGTATGTTTTGCCTTGTTGCTGTTGTTACTGGATGGTGTGTAGATCAAAAAATGTGGGTGGTGTCTGCTCAACAGGCAGATCTGGAAAGCTTCTGTTCAGGTAATATCTTCAGTGCTGGAGAACCTAAGAGTATGCCTTATAGGAATGCCTTACTATAATAGTAAAGATTTCATTCCTTATGGTATTGAGGAAGCCAGGATGTCTATTAAGGCAATCCAAAGTAAAGATCATTTAAGGTGTGCGGGAACAGGTAGGAACCATCCCTGCTGTGCTAACCACACAAGTGCTTGTATAGGGGAAGCCACTGCAAGAGTCATGTGACAGTTAAATACCTCAATAGAGAGGGAACCCCAGGAGCTAATGTTAGTGGGGTCACTCCCCGGAAACGAGTCATGTGTTGAGTTTCACCCTGTCTATTCTAGCGTGACAGAATGGTCAAAGGAACACTGGTCAGAGCAATATTTCCCTGTAGGAGGCACAGATGTTACTCCTCATAATAAGAGTTACACCAATAGCAGCTGGTGTTGCAATGTTGTTGGGTCACAGGTTGCAGGCTACTCAAAGACAAAACTGGTTCATATGAAAGGTAACCAGAGAAGGGCATTGCCTCCTGAATATTTCCTGATTTGTGGTAACTGAGCATGGAATGGCATACCTGCCCAAGTGAGAGGTGGACCATGCTATTTAGGTAAGCTGACCAAGTATACACAGTCAATGCAAGGTCGTGTTTTGTGGTATAAAGATTTTAACCCTCAGCTAAAAAGCTCAGATCAGCAGCTGTCAAAAGCTTGCTGTAGTCAAGCTGACAATAACGCCATAGAACATTGGAGCGACACAGGTAACCTGCTAGCATCAGTTTTTGCCCCGATTGGTGTAGATAGAACATTACGCTTGGTACAGATGCTGAATTGCTGGGTACAAGAACAACTGAACATCATTACAAAAGTGCTTGCTAATTTTTCAACAGATACTAATAAGATACAACAAGCAGTGCTTCATAATCGAGCAGCACTCAATTTCTTGTTAATGATTCATGGTTATAGGTGTGGTGAATTTGAAGGACACAGAATCGACCAAGCATTCCAAGAATATCCATGATAAGATCCAAATGTTGAAAAACAATCCAGACAAAGTAATTACTGACATCTTTCCTCTAGAAGAGTGGGTTTGTCCTTTAAGCCTAACCAGCTGGCAAAATGCCTTGCTGGACCAGGAAGCATTAATTCTGGCTGTTGCTATGATTTGTTTGATTGCTCTTGTTAGTAGGATTTGTTGTTGACTGTCTTTAACTCCAACCAGATGGGAACAGTCCAGTTTAAGTTGGCATGTTGTTTAGTCTGTACCTCCAAGTTGCAAAACAAGACCCAGAGGCACAAAGTGTCTGGACATCTGTCAGGAAACACTGGTACTTTCAGTGTGATGGTGATAATGGGTTTGAGCAGTTTTGAGTTCATTGCACTGCCAAGCTGCCCAGTGGGGCTGCAGAGGTGTATGGACACTTGCTCTCCCTACATACAGTGTTAGCCATGCTTAGCCTCTGTGAATTTTTTTGTGAATTAAAATTCTGTTTACAATTTTGCTGTAATTTGCAGCAACAGAGATTTTAACTTTCTGTGAAAGTGACTGAAACTACCAAGAGTGACTGAAGTGACTGAGACTCAAGGCTTCTCTCAGTAAACCCTACAGTGGCCACGTGGGGTCTGAAGAGTTGAACTTGAAAAGTTGCAAGGGGAATTAGCTCAAATGGACTAGACCTGCCTCCTTGCTAAGTGAAGTTACTCTGCACTCTTTATAGACTTGTTTAGCTTGGTCTCCCTGGCACAAGGACAGTGTTTCGTGTGGTGACGACTGTACAAAAAGACCATAAACTCACGTGTGAAAACGGTTTCTTGTTCATGTGCACAAAGAGTTGTAACTGTTGTAGCTGTAAATTGTTGTTAGTAGGCAAGTCTTACATGCCTCAGTTTGTGTGTTGCTAACACTGGCAATCTCACTTACCCCACCTGGTTAAAGAAGTATCGTACTATGAGGCTTTAGTGATGCCTTAAGTTTGTGATAGTTGTACTTGTTACTTGACAAATGTTACTGTACCTTGTTCAAAAAGTTTTGTACCTCGAGGGCTTAGGAAGGCAATAATGCTACCAACAGGTGTTTATGCACTCAGCAAATCAGATGTGTGTTGTGCACAAAAAGAGCGGGGTATTTATCATTTATTAAATGATTCGTTTTTTCCACTTGACCACTTGCCTGTGGTCTATATGGAGTGTGTAATTGCCAATCAATTTGCAACATCCTGCTAATCTTTTGTACAATGGTGGCTACAAAATGAGATCCTCGGTCTGAGGAAATGATATTGGGTACCCCGAATCTGGGGATAATTTCATTGAGTAGTATTTTAACTACTTCTTGAGCTTTATTGCTTCTGGTAGGAAAGCTTCTGGCCAACCCGAGAAGGTATCTGTTAGGACCAATAGGTATCGATACCCCACTTTTCTAGGCAGTTCAGAAAAATCTATCTGCCAGTGTTGTCCGGGAAGGTTACCTTTGCCAATTGTCCCTATCTCTATTCTGCTGGTTGTGTGAGGGTTATTGGAGAGACAAGTTTTGCATTGCCTAGTAACTTGGATTACTGTAGTGTATAAATTTTGTCCCACTATTAGTCTTTTTAGGTGTCTATGTAGTGCATCTGCTCCCCAATGAGTTTTGTTATGTTCTGCCTGTACAATTTTCCATAGTGCTCTTTCAGGTACCACTCTCTGCCCTGATTTTAAGTAATACATGTTACCTTTGAGTTGTGCCTGCTGATCTCTTATTAGTTTTAAATCTTCCTTTGAATATGATATATTAGAGCTTACCTCTATGATTCTTCCATCAGGGGATTAAGGATGCAAGTCCTACCTATCCTTTTTCTGCGGCCTTTTTTGCCTCTTGATCTGCCAATTGATTGCCTCTTTCTTGGTCTGTATTACCCTTTTGATGTCCTTTGCATTGCATGATTGCAAGTTTCCTTGGTTGTTGCACAGCTTCAAGCAGTTTTAAAATTTCTTCAGCGTGTTTTATCTGTTTTCCTTGTGATGTGAGCAGTCCTCTTTCCTTCCATACTGTTCCATGGGCATGAACTACGCCAAAGGCATACCTTGAGTCTATTAGTATTGATGCCTCCAGATCGCGTTTCCCTGTGAACAGAGACACACTGAAGACAAGTTAATGGAGAAAGATATAGGGTTTTATTAGTAGAAGCTTCCACGTTCAAACCCAGGGGGTTTGACCCCTAGGTCAGGAAGTTTCAGGGTTTTTATACCCGCTTTTAACATCCAATAAGAATTCTCATTTCTAATGCCCACCCAAAAGGTCTGTCAATCTACCCCATTCTTCATGGGGGGGCCTTCTCCTGTTGTTTGTCTCCTGTTATCTTGCAGGTGTCTGCTCAAAAAATAGCTTGGCCTTGACAAGGCCTGAAAGCAGCTCCCAACTCGCGAGAAAGGCACTTAATATTCACACTTAAAATCAGAGTAACTCAGCAGAGACTATATGATTCTAAAACCTTCTAAACTTACATTAAATTCTTAGGCATCAGTATGTTGATGTCTTTTCCCTTTCCTAATTGCAGAGCTCTGGTGAGTGCAATTATTTCTGCCTTTTGTGCAGACGTACCAGCAGGAAGTGCCTCAATAACACGGTCCATAGTTGTTACTGCATACCCTGCCCTACGGGTCCCATTTTTCACGTAGCTGCTCCCGTCTATGTACCATGTTTCTGTGTCAGGCAACGGTGCATCTTTTAAGTCCTGTCGACTAGCATAAGTTGCCTCAATTGTTTCAATGAAATCGTGATGTACTGGTTCCCCAGTAGTCACTGAGCTTGATAAAAAGGTGGCAGGATTGATGATGTTAGTAGTGATGATTTCAACATCATCCTGTTCTGCTAGGATGGCTTGGTATTTGAGGAATCTTGAGGGCGAGAGCCAGTGACTCCCTTTTTGTTCTAGTACAGCTGACACCACATGTGATACTAGAACTGTCATTTTCTGTCCCATTGTGAACTTTCGTGCTTCTTGTATATTTAGCACTACTGCTGCTATTGCCCTTAAGCATCCTGGCCATCCTTTACTTACTTCGTCCAATTGTTTAGAGAAGTATGCCACCGCTTGTCGATATGGTCCTACCTGTTGGGCTAGGACTCTCAGTGCAATCCCTTGCCTTTCGTGTGAGAAAAGCCAGAAGGGCTTGGTCACATCGGGAAGGCCTAATGCAAGTGCTTGCATGAGTTCTTTCTTTAATTGATGAAAGGCTTGCTTAGCCTCTCCAGTCCATACTAATTGTTTAGTTCCATCTTGTAGAATCTGATACAGGGGTTTAACTATCAGTCCATATTTTTAGATCCGAAGTCTGCACCACCCCGTCATTCCTAAGAATGTGCGAAGTTCTCTTGAAGTTTGTGGCATAGGTGTTTCACAGATGGCCTCTTTCCTTTCTGGTCCTAGTTGACGTTGTCCTCCTGAGATCTCATATCCAAGGTAAGTAACTTCTTTCTTAATGATTTGAGCTTTGTTCTTGGATACCTTGCATCTCTTCAGTCCCAGAAAGTTTAATAAGCTCACAGTCTATTCCCCACACTCATCCTGGGTTCTGGCTCCGATGAGCAAATCGTCCACATATTGTAGGAGGACCCCATTGTCTGAAGGTGCAGTCCATTCTTCTAGATCCTTTGCAAGTTGATTCCCAAATATGGAGGGGTTATTCCTGAAGCCTTGGGGTAATACAGTCCAAGTGAGTTGAGACCGGTGGTCTGTCTCTGGGTTTAGCCACTCAAAGGCGAACAAATTTTGACTTCCAGGGTCCAAAGGCATGCAGAAAAAGGCATCCTTTAAATCTAAAACAGAAACCCAAACATATTCTTCTTTTAATTTGGTCAAAAGTGTATAGGGATTTGCTACCACTGGATGAAGCTCTTCAACAATCTTATTAATGGCTCTTAGATCTTGCACTAATTTATAACTTTTGCCATCTGATTTCTGGATTGGCAATATGGGGGTTTTATATTCTGATTCACATTCAATTAACAACCCAAACTTGATAAAATTATCAATTATTTCTTTAATCCCTTGTCGATCCTCTAATTGGAGAGGATATTGTTTAATTCTTACCAGTCATGTTCCTGGTTTTAATCCTACTTGTACTGGTTGTGCAGATTTAGCCTTTCCAGGGGTCCCGTCGGCCCAAACCCCAGGGTAGACCTGATCAAGAATGAATGGTGGCACTCCTCCTGATGTCTGTGGCTGTATTAAAGCAAGACTCAAGACTTTGATTAGTTCCTTTTCTCCCACCTTGATTTGTATTTCCCCATTTTTAAATTTAATTTCTGCATTTAGTTTCTCCAATAAATCTCATCCTAAAAGTGATTTAGGTGCATGTGGCATATAAAGAAACTTATGTACACCTAAGATCTTACCTAATTTGAAGCTCAGGGGTTTCATAAATGATGCCTTCTGGTGTTGGCCTGTTGCTCTTATAACATTCAAAGATACATTATCCATAACATTTAATTCTTGATTTAACACAAAAAATGTTGCACCAGTGTCCACCAAAAATTTTATCTTAGTCTGGTTCTCCCCCAGTTCCATTGTAACCAGGGGGTCCCTGGGATACAGACCCCCCGGTCCCCTTCAGTCCTGGTCTAATTCTGCCACCAGCGTGGGGTTTTGTTTGTTCTGAGGACATTCTCTTTTCCAGTGTCCCTCTTGTTTACAGATGGCACATTGGTTTGGTCTCAATTTTTGAGGTTTATTGTTTCCAAAACGTTGTCCATGTCTCTCAGAACCAGGCTCTTCCTTAACCAGGGCAGCAATAGTTGCCCTTGTAATAGTTTTGTTCAATTTTTGTCTTTCTACTCCTTCCCTGTTCCTGTATACCCGCCATGCTTCCTCAATTAGTTTTTCAATGTCCCTTTGTTCTTCTGCCTTTAGCTTCTGTAGCTTATGCCGGATATCATCTGAGGACTGGCCCATAAATAGTGAGATAAGCTGTTGTCTACCTTGATCCCCCATTGGGTCTAAGGTAGTGTATGTTCTCATTGCCTCCCTTAATCGATCTAAGAATTCAGTGGGGTTTTCCTTTAGATTTTGTTTTACCGCATACAGAGATCCCCAGTTTATAGCCTTGGGAAATGCATTTTCCATCCCATAAGCCACCTATTCTTGATACCTCTGGAGGAGTTGATAATGGTCAGGATTATTGTAATCCCAACGTGGCTTATCTCGTGGAAAGAGAGCATTCAAATCATCATCAGGTCTTAACATAGTCTGAGCATGTGTCCTGGCTGCCTTCAATATCAATTCCTTTTCGGTTTCAGTAAAAGCATCTAACATTAGATCTATATCTTCCCAGTCCAGATCTAAAGCTTTGATACATGCTTTAAATTTCTTTGATACCCCAACCGGGTCATCTCTATATTTGTGAGCAACAGCTCTCCAATTTTCCACATCCCCCATAGAGAAATTAACTTTAAGCCTTATGGGTCCCTGAGGACCTGCAGCTTCTCTTAGAGGGGCCTGTATAATCTATCTGTTATTCACAGAAGGCGAAGCAGACCTTGCTCTAACTTTGCTGTGCGTTCACCCACTCAGAGGAGAGAAGGACAGGGAGGGGGAAGTTTCTCTTCTTCCTCTTTCTCTGTCTTTTTCGTTCTGTCCTGAGGGTGGGGATAGTTCACTGTCCCCATCCCTTGCCAGCCCAGAGGGGAAAGCGGAAGCCTCATCTTCCGCAAGGTTGTTTTCCCTTCCCATGAAGGGACTTACATAGTCATCCATTCCATTTTCTACTTCACTATTCCTGTATTTCAAACATCTCTTCCCTATAGAGCATGCAGAACAACATCACTTAATTTTTCCCATCCCATCCCTTTTATTTTCTCATTCCAACGTCAAAATAAATGGATCTCGGGGGCTCAGATTGATACCACATTCTTTTTGCCACTCTGAGTGTTCTTTCAAGGCAAAGAACATATCAGCATAAATCACTTCATCCCATTTTCCTTCTCTTCGCAAAAACAACATTAGCTGCAGTAAGGTATTGTATTCTAATGTCCCATATTTTGGCCATTTTGCCCCCTCTGCTAAATTTATACAAGGGCCGCCATTCCATGCACTATCTTATTAGGGTCTTTTTACTAGTATTTCCACCCTGGGGTCCCCCTAATTCTTTCCAATGCATTATAATGCAGCCCAAATGACTATTCTCGATTACCGGTTTCTCCTGCTGATTTCCCATTTTCAGCTTTGCTTCACCTATCTCTATCTATGCCCTTCAAAAGACACTTCAGAAAGGCAGCCTTATTCTCTCACTTGCTGTAGTTGTCTCTTTCAGTTTATCTTCTGACACCAGCCACTCTGCCCATTACTGGCCACCCCCTTCGATAAGCAGAGCCACAGCTCTAGACTGCACATCCATTCCATCTTAACAACATCCCACAACACACATCATTCTGTCTCCACAATCCACAACCCTTGTCAGCAGTAGATACAAATCACAAATAAACAAGGAGAACAATTAGCACAATTAAGCACAGACAAGAGTTAGTAGTTTAAGCTGAGGGGTTGATATCTCTGGCGTATGAGGCAGTTATCAGTGGCCAGCAGATTTCTGGATCCAGTTCTCTTAAGTAGTAGGTGTCATAGTTATCTTTTTGTTTGATTAATTTTGCAAACAATAAAACCGCTCTCTCCCACGGACGCTTACACATAGTTTTTACGACACTCACAAACATGGACCAGCAACACATACCCTTAACACACGCAAGGGATCCCCACAGAAGGTTTAAAACAGGTCCAAAGGCAATAAATTACCAGACTTATAATAACTGCGATCCCAAATCCAAGTCCAAAATCCAGCCATAGAGGTAAACCCAGAAACATCTGTCCATCCTGCCAAATTCTTTTAATCTGGCAGGAATTTGGTATGGCTTTGGTAGACCCTCTGCCTACCGAAAGCTCCCTGTGGCTTTTAGTGGATCCCCTATCCACAGCCAAATGTCCCTTGTCTTTTGGCAGACCCACTGTCTGACCAACGCTCCCTATGGCATATGGAGACCCACTGTCCCCAAAGCTGTCTTTTGGCAGACCCATTGTACGACAAAAGCTCCCTTTACCCCTGATGGGTTTCCCCACTTAAGAGGTGCTGCTCCTTTAAGTTGCTAGTGAGCCGGAGCACAGTGAACCGGCGTACGACTTATGGTTACTTTCCCAAAACCAAAACTCTAGGGTACCTTAAACAAAAAGTAAAAGAAATAAAAGTAAATAAAAGTAAAAAGTAAACAAAAAATAAAAATGAAAATAAATTAAAAAATAAAATAAAAGTATGTTTTACAGTTAGTATACCTTTATGTAGGGCCTTTGTCCACTCCCACGATGATCCACCGAGCTCAGGGAGCCGTACCGGAATCCTGGAATGCCGAGGGTCCCCGTACCCTGGCGGGTCCCACAGGCAGTGGTGAAGGTCCCTCCAGAGTCGCCAATTGATTCAAAGGAGTCCTTTATCCAGTTTGCAAAACACACTTTTATTATGGCCGGGGCCACACAGAGGCTCACGCTCTAAAGCTGCATGTCTGCTGAGCAAGCCAAAATTCAAAACTAAAGTAAAAAGAACGGAGCCACAAGATTACAGCACAGAGTCAAAGATTCTCCTCACACAGGTAATCATCAATGCTCTCATTTATTGTTTATTACACACAAACTTATATCTCATATTTTTCAAAGCACGTGAATAATACAAGCACATTATTGGCTAATAGTTAGTGTCTATGCTTTACAATACGACTCAATTGGTTTTCGCCTGCTGCTGTTATTGCAAGTCTGTTCCCTTTTGTCTCAAGGACACAGGCTTTGCTACTTTCTGCATAGAATGGGTTGGGCATACAAGCCTCTAAGTTCAAATTTCTCCCTACACAAATGCCCTCTTTTCTTTTTGCACAACCCAGGCTAGGTTAATTGCTTTTAACAATAATTGTTTTACACAACTTAAAACATAGCTAAGCACAAGCAAGCAGATTAGAATGGTAATTAAACATATAACACTTTACTTAAGTAAATTTTGTAGCTAATTGGTAATGCTCAATGATTTAAACTAATTACTGAAGGGAGAAGTTGAAACTGTTAATTGTTGAAAACTTTCTTGCAGTTGTTTAAGGCTCTTAAGTATAGATTGGGAATGATCAGAGATTCATACAACACATTCTTTCAAAGTTTTTGCATCTATGGCTTTGAACTAACAGCAGGAAGTCTATGGTTGCTTTACTTTGCAAAACTGCATGTTTGATGCTATCCACATTAGTGGTTAATTTTGAAAGGGTTTTTGGCATTATGTTTAGTTCTTTGCTGTTTAACAAGCCAATTGTTAAATTAACTTTAAAGATTTCGTGGTGACTTTTATTAAACATGTTTTAAATGGGTCTTTGTTAGGCCTTCTTTCTAGTAAATTGAATAACCAACTATTAAATCTTAGCTTTTCCAACTAAAAATCAAAAGCACACGATGTTACTATTAGCTTTTCCATATAGTCTTTTAGCTATCTTAAATCTGCATGAAAAGACACTGAATGATCTGACAAATTCATGCAGCACATCTATTCAATTCTTTAAAACTAAGGACTTGAGTTAAAAGCTGTGCTGAAAGCAAGGGAAATTAAAAGCAGCTCTAATTTGCAATAATGCATACGTAATACTTTCTACATCAGTGGTAAGACAAGGTATCTACATTCTATAGGCAGTTTTTTGGTCTTTAAAGATGCATTCATTAGTCATTACAAACATTAGAGGATAGATACACACACACACTGTCATTCTGACAATTCTCTCTTTCTGTAATTGTGCTACAAAAAATAGCAGCAGTAGCCTTCTGCAGGGCCCTTGCAGAAGACCAGCTGCTCTTGATGTTAACTACAGCACAATTGTCACAATTACAAAAATCCACAATCTTATTTTTACCATAGATAAAAACTTTTCAGTTATAATCCATCTATCGTCCGTTTTGAAGCAATTTATTTAGCTACCTTCATTTATCATTCACTCTATTATTCACTTTATTATTGACTTTATCATTCACTCTCTTTCACTTTTCTCCCCCTTTTTTGTTTTTTTAAAGATTCATTTAATTATTTACTTATTTTCCACCATTTTTCTTTTTCCCTTTTTGCTTTATCTACTGTTCTCGCCCCCTTTTTATTTTTAGAACTAGTAACTTAAATGTTGCTGAATTTGTAATGTAGCAGCTTAACCTTATATAGGAAAAGTACCAGCTAACAATACAGTCAAAGCTATAAATGTAACCTTATTTTAAGGACTTTAACTCTTAACTTATTTTGCTTAACATCTTAACTTCTTAAGAAATTAAAAACAGTATTGTATTTTACTTAAAATCCCTATTTTTTTAACAAATCAAAAATATTATTCTATTAGCTTAACAAATTAATTATCTTAACAAAAGAAAAAACATTATTTTACTTGCTTAACATCATTATCTATAACAAATGAAAAAACATTCTTGCAGGCACTGTCATTGATGCATCAAGAAAAACTTAAAAACTTTAACAGAAATATAACATCATCACACAACATTATTTCTAAAAACTAGTTATGTTAAATTGAGTCTTATATTCATAAAAACAGATCTTAATACTTCTAACTCTTGCAATTCTAGTGTAACTCGTGGTAAATATGCATTTTTTTATTTAAAAGAACATATCCTAACCAATCTAATGCTATATAACTAAAACCATTATGTGTTTTAATTCACTTTGGTACTCTTAAAAAGAGATTTGTGAAAATGCTTAAAACCAACAGATGGAAGCACATCAATTATAATCAGGTGTTATGATATGGATCTGAGGGATCAAATTAAAAGCTTAATCAGTCACTCAAATGTCCTCGTAACTGATCTTGATTCAGTCAGAGGAAACTGTGTTTATCCATTGCTGACTTCACCCTGTGGAGACAAAAATAGAAACTTTTCTCCAAATTATTAAATGTTTCCAACACTCTATAACAATTTAATAAAAGCCAAATTAACAGAGAAATCAGTTCAACAGATGTCTTCTAGGCTTCTCTGTTGTCCTCTGAATTGCTGGAGAAAGATGTTGCATCCTGTCTTTGCATGATCTGATGTAAAGCTGTGACCGCAAGGCATCAGGTGTTTGCGTTCCGTTGTCTCAAAGGCAAACTCGGCTGATGACGTAGTGCAAAGCTCTGCCTGTCCAAACTAAAACAACCACAATGCCTTGCGGGACTTGTGCATGACAGAAAAGCTGGTGATGTAATGCGAGGGGACTCTCCCCCTCCTCCTGGAGACGAGCGGAGTTGGCTCTCCCTCCTCCCCTCGGAGAAGAAGCGCCATGTTTGAATTGTGTAGCAAAAATTCTCTCGCATTGAAAAGCTGGAATACAGGGCTTTTTGACTTTGCAAGTACAGATTCCTTCTCAATTCCCGTTTTGTGCTGTCATTCTTTCTTGTGCCGATTCCGGGACCCTTGTAGGGCGGCGGGGGGGAGGGGCGAGGGAGGCGATCCCACGGGGGGAGCTGGAGCTGAGCAGCAGCAGACAGCAGGACACGGCGGGGGGGGGGGGGGGGTCGGGATGCAGTCCCCACAGAGCAGCGCAGAGCCACAACGCCAGCTCCAGGCCGGCGAGAACTAGCGGCAGGAGTGAGGGGAAAGCCAGCGGTTGTGCACGACTTCTAAAGGTGTCCCCCCCAGGGTGGCTTGCAGCGGGGGGCTGCGGCGGCAGCAGGGAGCTGTTTGCGACCAGCACGAAACAAAAAAGCTGGCAGCCCCTTTAGATTTTATGTCCCGCAACATGCCCTTTGCAAGTTTCTTCCTAATACTGAGTTTATACCAGAGGCTTTTCCTTATGGTTTCCCGTATAAACAATTTAAAACGCTGTAACACCAGGAAAAAAGTTCCTACTTTGTGTTTACTTGATGAGCTTTTCATAAAGCTTCTTGCTAACTGCCTTCCCTTGCTTAGCAAGAATATGAGGCATAAGCCGTTTGGCAGCCGCAAACTCTGTGTCCACTTTTCCCATTAACCAAGAAACGACAGGGGGGAAGGGAGCTCCTTCCTACCTCAGCCACGGCTTCCAGCTTTTCGGCTGATCCCTCCTATCACGCCTCCTCAGCCTTAATTCAGCGCAGAACTTCTGCTGCTAAGAGGCCAGCTTGTCTTGGTCTCCTTCTCAATCGCTAAGGCAGCTCTTCGCTGTTCCAGCCCACGATTCTCCACCATTTAAAGTAAAAAGAACGGAGCCACAAGGTTACAGCGCGGAGTCAAAGATTCTCCTCACACAGGTAATCAAAGCTCTCATTTATTGTTTATTGCACACAAACTTATATCTCATACTTTTCAAAGCACGTGAATAATACAAGCACATTATTGGCTAATAGTTAGTGTCTATGCTTTACAACACGACTCGATTGGTTTTCGCCTGCTGCTGTTATTGCAAGTCTGTTCCCTTTTATCTCAAGGACACAGGCTTTGCTACTTTCTGCATAGAATGGGTTGGGCATACAAACTTCTAAGTTCAAATTTCTCCCTACACAAAACCTTTATACAATTTGCTCCAAACATTATCTATTCCCACACTCCTTAGATTTACATATACAATAATATTATCACTTCAAAACCTCTCTTCATCCCCCACCCTCTGCCCAGGTTCAGCTCCCACCCCTTGTGTTAGAAAGTAAGCGGTTTCCCCATTTAAGCCCCCCTTATCTTAATGTCACATATTCGAGCTAGCCTTGGGTTCCTTGTATCTTTAACAGCCCATAGTTAGGCGGGTCCCTTCTTGCAAACAGTTACGCCTTAAAATACTAAACTTAAAACTTACTTATACTAAAAGTTAAATTTTATGCTAGGAGGTTTTTTTTTTAATCCCTGTTTCAATACCAGATGACGCAAACCTGAGATATGAGTGTTGGAAGAAATTTGAACTTAGAAGTTTTTGTGCACAACCCAGGCCATGGAGAGGGAAACAGGGCCCCTGTATCCTTGAGCCTGCTTCAAGAAGAGCAGTAAACAATAGAAAGAATGCAGCAGCCATTGGGAGAAGCAGGTAAACACATTGATACAGAAAGGCATAGCTTTGAGAAAAGTACCAATCCAGCTGGTAGCACGCCCTAGCCATTGACCAATGATATTCCTGTACTATTCGTGGACTCAGAAAATATGCGATATGTGTGTGTGTGTAATTTAAACAATAAATCAGAGCACTGACCATACTCCTATGGAGGTTACGTCGTGACTCTCGTGCCGAAACCTGGGGAGCTCAAAAAACTGACATTTTTTACTTTATATGAGTGTAGGAGTGGGAGGTGTTTGCTCAGTTCCATCATGGCTGAAGTAGAGGCAAGATACGCAGCTGCTGTCTTGCTGGAATGGGCCCTGCTGCTGCTGCCGCTACTTGCCTTTTGTTTGAATTCAGGGAAGTAGAAATATTTTGTTGTTATACTTTCTGTTTCTTGCTGGGTGTCTTTTAGGGTGCTTATAGATCTAGAGTGATAGAATCTGTTTTCGATGGGAAGTGGGGAGTTATTTCTTGTTATTTCTAACTTGTGTAAGTGTGTGTTATATTGTAGTTTCTCTTAATTTTCTCTTTTCTGTAGAAATATATACAGTTAGTTTAAACATAAACATAGTTTGAAGGTTTTTTCCTTTCCTCCCTTTTCTCGGTGGGGGGAGGGAGGCTCTAACATTCTGTGTTGGGCAGTTGGCATTTTGCCAGCTCAACCCAAGACGACAGAGCATGCAGAGCTGGGGGGGGGGGGGGGCGAACCAGGGCAGCTCCCTCCAAATGCCTCCACGAGCCCAGCAAAACAGTGGCTTCCACTCACAGCAGCCACCAAAAAGAAGTGAGTCCGGCACATAGGAAGAAACGTCTCTCCCCTCACTTCCCCCCAGCTATCCAGTTGCAATTCAGAGCCATCAACCATCCCTTTGTTCTCAGTCCTGGCCCTTCAACTCCCAAAACCTTTGTGTTGGTAGGGAGAGAAAAAAATCCCTGAAGGATTTATTTTTTTGAAGCTGTAACAAGCTGGAAAACAAATACAACCCAAAATAGTATTTTTTTTAATATTACTGTTTTTGAAGGGACCCTCCTGTTATAGGCACCGAGGCATTGGCTAGATAAATCAGCGTTTATTTTATTTTATAAGGAAAGAAAAAGGTTAATAGTATTTATTAAAAAAATAAAAA
>CM031078.1:3024040-3036740 GCA_013398505.2 Rhegmatorhina hoffmannsi
GGCTCTGCCTGTCCAACTACAACAACCACAATGCTTTGCGGGACTTGCGCATGACAGAAAAAGCTGATGATGTAATGCGAGAAGGCTTTCCCCCTCTTCTTGGAGATGGGGGCGGGGGGGGGGGAAGCGCCATGTCGTTGCGCAGCAAAAATTCTCTCGCAACAGCGAGCTTGAACGCAGTTGGAAAAAACATTTTTGCAGTGTCAGAGATGGAAACGAAGCAAAACAGAATTAAGACAGTGGGTTTTGGCAACTTACAGTTTTTACGCAGGTTGAAGAAAACACGTGGAGCTTGGAGATGGTATAGAACAAAGCCTACGTGTGCGTGATGACCAGCAGCCACGTTTGGGGTTATACTGTCCTTTAGCAAGTACAGATTTCTTCTCAATTCTCATTTTGTGCTGTTTTTCTTTCTTGCACCGATTCAGGGACCTATCGCAGGGTGGCGGGGGGGGGGCGCTTGCCATCTTGATATTGTGCATTAAAAATTTCTCATATTGGCAAAGTTGCAAACCAGCTGTAAATAAACTTTTGCAGTTCCTTAGAGTGAAAAACTGAGTAACACAGAACTAAAAGAACAGTTTTTTATAACTTAGGGCTTTTTGCAGGCTTAGAAGGTAATAAATCTCTTTATAGCGCAATAAAACTGTCTTCTTCTCCTGCTTTCTGTCCAGCATAGAGTGAGTTTGTTTCCTTAAGCAAAAGAAATTTCTTAGAAATCTTCACATCCTTAAGAAATCTGTGGCTTTTCCAACTTTTTAAAACGTCCAGGGTTCGTCAAAGTCTTTATTTAAAAGCGGCTTGTATAAAAGCATTTGTCTGTACACTTTAAGCATTCTTTTTCCATGAAGATAACTAAGAAGTCCTCCCTTATATGCTTCCCCCTATTCCAAGGTTTGACAATTAGGAGGGAGCAGGGGTTAAGCAGCTGACACATCAGCAGTAAATTAAGTTGCAGTTTCAACTTTAAAAGCTTCTTAAAAGCTTCTTGCAAACTGCATTCTCTTGCTTAGCAAGAATATCCAGCATGAGCTGTTTTGCAGCTGCGAATTTCGGCTTCCATTTTTTCAATAAGTCAAAATTTTTGATAGGAGGGAGAGAGCAACTCTCACTTTTGCTTACCACGGACTCCGATACTGCTGGTAGCCTCTCCTATCTCTGCCTCCTCAGCTTCCACGACCAGCGTAGCTCACCAAACACTGATCACAGCTCCCTTGTCCAGTCTCCGATCGACCTGTGGGGATGATTTATCGCCACTTCTTTGCCTGCGATTCTTCACCACTTAAAGTAAAAAATGTCGATTTTTTGAGCTCCCAAGGGTCCGGCGCCAAAGATGTCACCTTCACAGAAGTATCGTCAATGCTCTGATTTATTGTTTATAACACACACACTTAAATCTCATACTTTTAAAAGCACGTGAATAATACAAGCACATTATTGGCTAATAGCTAGTGTTTATGCTTTATAACACGATTTGATTGGTTTCTGCTTGCTGCTGCTTACTGCAAGTCTGTTTTCTTTTGAAACTATCTCAAGGACAGAGGCCTTCTATTTTCTGCATAGACTGGGTTGGGCATACAGACTTTTAACACCAGGCTGTGGCCTGTACTGTTCAAATTTCCCGCAACAGGACAGGATCTGCCTTCCCTGGGGCTGGGGGTCAGGGCTGGGCCTTTCTGCAGCCTGCAGCCAAGCCAGGCTTTGCTCAGCATTTGAGATGCTGCCCAGAGCCTTTGCCTCCCTGCAATCGTGGCCTCCGAGGACCTGCTGGGACGAGTCCCTGGGGAGGCTTTGTCAGGAATGGCCCTTTGGTGGGGCTTGTTAATGCTTCAAGGTACTGCAAGTTTTTCAAAGTGCTTTGTGTTTTGGTTTTGACTTGGAGTCTCTGAGAGGTTTGTACATTCATAGCCTCTGATGATCTGCTTTAATTAGTCCCTTGAGAGGTTTTGCCAATATTGACACTGAGTAGGGCTCTTTAGTGTTTCAAGATACTTCATGGGGTTTAAGGTGTTTTGGGTTTTCCTTTACACACGGAGTCTATGGGATGTTTGTGCAATCATGGCCTCCAATTATCTCCTCAGGTTCACAGGAAGCTGGGAGGGAGCAGGGCCAGGATAGCTGCGCTGAACTGGCCCAAGGGATGTTCCATTTGATGGAGGGCCGTGCTCAATGTGTTAATGGGGGGGTTGGTCAGGAAGGGCTGATCTCTGCCTGGGCTGGGCTGGGCATTGAGCAGAGTGGTGAGCAATGGAGCAATGGTGTTGTGTACCACAAGTGCTTCTTGCGGGGTTTATTTTTTATAGTTCCAGCTTTTATTACTGCTATTGTTATCATGGGTGGTAGTAGTATGTTCACTGCGGGTAACACGGAACACTCACTGGATCTGTTTCCCTGTGCCTGCTGTAGCCCCTGCAGTTACAGGACTCTGTTTGCTGGTTCACACCCAGATTTATAATATTATTTCTGGGTGACATGACCCTGGACAGGTCTGTGCTCACTGGGCTCCATTTATTGCTGATCCCTGGCACACACTGTCCCTGCAGGTCCCCCGTGTTCTTCTGGCACCTCCCAAGTTATTTCAGTTAAACATTCACCTGCCACCAGCTCTGTCATGTTCTCTATAGCCACTGAAAGGTTAAAAGTGATGACTTGCCATCTCCATGCTCACTGGCCACCAACAAGCAAAACCTGAACCAGGCCTAAGTCCCTTGAAGGCTACACTGGGATCCTGATCTCAGCACACTGAACCCCTGGAGAACAAGCAAAATGAGGAGCCTCTATAGAGTCTATCCCTTGGCATGTTCTTGAGAGTGACTTTGCAAAAAGCCCTAAGACTTCATGTACTGAGCTAAGGAGAACCCCTTCCATGGTGGAACCTCTGTTGTGGAGCCCAGCTGTGTCCCAGCAGTGCCCATGGTCTGTCCCTGCCTGTGATCACAGGATGAACATGCAGCGGGTCTGTGACTCAGCTGGCAGAGGGTCAAGGCCTTAGTCAAAACAGGGGCTCTGAAGGAGAGTGTACAAGTGGAAATAGACCAGTTCAGGAAAGGCCCAGTGCTGGTGCTCCTGGGCAGTGCTGTTGTGCTGGGACTCTTTTGGCCTTCTCTGGACACATAAAACTGCCCAGTAGGTCCCTGAAAGTCTCAAAGGAAAAATCCCAAATAAGTAAGGTGTCAAAGGTTCAAACAAGGTGTGTGTGTGCGAGGGGTCCTTCAGGGAATTTTTCTCACCCTACCAACACAAAGGTTTTGGGAGTTGAAGTGCCAGGACTGAGAAGAAAGGAGTGGTTGATGACTCCAGATTCCAACTTAATGGTGGGGCGGAGGTGAGAAACAGACTCCCAGCACCTGGGAGGGGGGAGAGGCTTTTCCTGTGTGCTGGCTTCACTTTGTTTTTGGGCAGCTGCTGGGGAGAAGCCACTGTTTGCTAAGCTGGTAAGAGCTCCTTCTGGCTTGGCTCTTTGCCTTTCCCACTCCTTCTCTGGGCACCCTGAGCTTCAGAGAGAGAGAGAGGAGGGTCACAGCTGCTTTGGGACACACTACAGACCTTTTTCCTGGGGACCAACTTCGACTGCAAGGAGATTTCTGGGAATTACCACCACTCCTCAACTCCCAGTGTCTCCTTCTTTTGAACAAAGGACAAGGAGAGAGAGAGAGTCTGCTCGTACCCCACTGAAAAGGCTCCATCCTGTGCCTTGTGAGTTGTACACCCCCTTTCCTCTGCCTTGCTGGGAAAAGACTGAGAATTCACCTTGTGGCCAGCCAAGGTGCGACACTGCCACTGTCCGTAAATATAATTTCACCAGGAGGAACCTACAGTTTTTGGGGGTTGTTTTCTTGGTGCTGGGGGAGTAGTTTGCTCTGGTCTGTTTATAGTTATACCTATATCTGTAGGGGTAAAAGGGGGTGAGTTATGGTGGTCAGAAGAGGTTCAGGCACAGCAGGCACAGGAGTCTTGAACTTAGGACAAAGAGCTTTATTTTTAGTTACAGCTTCACCTTTTATCTATTCTTGTATATAGTGTGTCATCACACTATTAGCTAGTCAGTTCACTAAGCATACATGGAAACATTCTACTGGCTACAAGGTCATCAGAGGATCCACAAACACACTGTCACCCCCACATCCATCTATCTATCTATATATATAGTAGTTAAGAACAGTTATACTTCTTATATACATTTTCTAATTAAAGGGTTTTTTAAAATTAATAAGGGGTGATGTGGTTATTGAGGAGGAATCCTCTCCTCTGGTTTTGGTAAACATTTTGGTTTCCCTCAAACTAAGACACAAGGCTACTGCAAGAGAGTTAATTTTATTTAAATATAGAGATAGCACAATTACTCCATTTCAGATTTACAGAGTCAAATTAATGAAATACACAGTGAATTAAATGAGATGATGAATGAAATATTTTCGTTGAGCACAACATTATGACAAAAAGAACCCACTGACCACCAAGAAAAACCTGGGAATGCAAGAGGAGCCTGTCATGAGTTTTACTATGAACACTATACAGAAGAAAACCAGCAGGTTATTGCTGCTGAAAAGCATCCAGTCATCATTTTCCTTAGGGCATGCTTGAATTTCTGGTTTTTCAGGCTGTAGATGAGGGGCTTCAGTGCAGGAGGCACCACTTATTACAGAACTGACAAAGCCAGATGCAGGGATGGGGAAGAGATGGAGGCGTAGTGAGCCACCATGAGAACAAGAAAGAAAAAAAAATCAAAGAGGCCTGGGAATTGCCAGAATTGTACTGGTTTATCTAAAGTCTTCATTTACTTTTCAGGGATGGAGCTAAGCTCTCAGCTTGTAATGCATGAGATGCAAATGGGTTTCTTGAAGCTCCCAAAGACTGTGTATGTCTGTGTGCCAGCTAGCTTGTGAGTGTGGTATCTGTGTGACTGCACCTGTGTTGTGCCTTGATTTGCTTAACCACCCCTAGTTAAAAGTGATTAGTATAATACCCTGGGTCATTAATAATAAAGTGATTTCAGTCCATCAAGTCAGAGGTCTGTCATTCTGTCATGTGGAGGGAGGCTTCAGATAGGCAAAAAATTTTGTGCTGACAAACAGGAAGAGCACAGCCAGGTGAGGGAGGCACGTGGAAAAGGCTTTGTGCCGTCCCTGCTCAGAGGGGATCCTCAGCACAGCCCTGAAGATCTGCACATAGGAGAAAACAATGAAAATGGAACAACCAAAAGTTAAACAGACACTAACCACGATGAGCCCAAGTTCCCTGAGGTCAGAGTGTGAGCAGGAGAGCTTCAGGATGTGGGGGATTTCACAGAAGAACTGGCCCAGGGCATTGCCCAGGGACAGGGAAAATGTATTGGCTGTGTGCAGCAGAGCATTGAGAAACCTAGTGGCCCAGGCAGCTGCTGCCATGTGGGCACAAGCACTACTGCCCAGGAAGGTTCTGTAGTGCAGGGGTTTGGAGATGGTAATGTAGCAGTCATAGGACATGATGGTGAGGAAAGGAAAAATTCTGACCCAATCAAGAAGAGAAACAGAAGGACCTGAGCAGCACATCCTGAGTAGGAGATGGTTCTGGTGTCCCAGAGGGAATTTGCCACGGCTTTGGGGACAGTGGTGCAGATGGAGCCCAGCTCTGTGAGGGACAGGTTGAGCAGGAAGAAGTGCATGGGGCTGTGCAGGTGGTGGTCACAGGCTACGGTGCTAATGATGAGGCCGTTGTCCAGGAGGGCAGCCAGGGAGATGCCCAGGAAGAGCCAGAAGTGCAGGAGTTGCAGCTCCTGCATGTCTGCGAATGCCAGGAGGAGGAACTGGTTGATGGCGCTGCTGTTGGGCATTTACTTCCTTTTATCAATGGGGCCTATTTGAAAAAGAAAAAAAGACAGGTAATATTTCAGACAAGAAACTCCAATTTTCATATAAGTCACCCCTGACTAAAATGCATTTCCTTTCTCAGGTTTGTGCTATCTGAGGGTGCTGTGAGGAGGAGGAGCTCTTGCCATGTGCTGCCAAGGACTCAGATTCTTCCTGATGCAGTGGGGACATGGAGCTGGTTTGGGAGAGCTCTGAACATCACAAGGTATGACATGTATATATACCATCTGTAATGGAAAAGTTCAGCAAATATTTCAAGGAAAGGCCCCCAGAGCTGTCTAAACACACGTTCCCCCAGGCCTTGGGGAACTTTCCCCCCACTTCCTGCCCAGGGCTCTGCTGCCTGGAGCTGTCCCTGCCAGCAGCTGCTTCCCTGTGCCTAGGCCTGGGCCCTGGCAGTGCTCCCAAAGCCCATGCCTGTTTGGGTGCTCAGCTCTGCCCTGCAGAGCCATCCCAGCACAGGGCATTGCCCAGGGGCAGCTCTGGCTGTGCAGGCTCTGATGGAAATGTCAGAGTAACCCTGAGGCAAATAGAAAAGCGACACTGATGCTGCCTGTGAGGCACAGTGAGCTGATTTCTAATATTGTCTGGGTTTTTTTCAGTTGTAAAAGCTTTGAAATTTCTGTGCCTCCTCCTGGATTTAGAAATTAATTTCTGTATCCCACTGCCTACCCAGGCAATCCAGAGCAGAAGATAAAAAGAGCAGGACCCACTTCAGTCATGTAGCCCAAGACCTTCTCGGCCTCCTTGAAACTCCATTCTTGAATGTGATGTTGTGATTTGGAGCTGTGAGGAGCCCTGTCCCCTGCAGCACCCTGAGAGTGGAAGGATCCTGCCCTCACCTATCATGGTTTGCTCCTTCCCCATAGCCCTTCCCCCCAGCCCTGTGAGCAGATCCCCAGGCCGGCTGAGAGCTGACCCTGGTGAGCAGCAGAGTCCCTGCCCCAGCACAGCACCCTGGGCTGCAGGACCCTGCTCTGCATCACAGCCCTGGGCACCCCTGGCTGCACCCCCCGGCTCCACAGCTATTCCAAACTGCCCCCCAGCAGCCCTCTCCTCACACATCCTATCAGCTGGGGCTATGCCACCTTTAGGAGATGCCTCCAGAAGCTGCACCTGCATTGCCCCGCACCCACAGACTCACCGTGTCCAGCACTGCAAAGATTTCTCCTGCATTGAGCTCTTAATCATTCTGCCAATCCTGAGCACCTTTAAGTTGTCATCTCATGGTGTCATGGAGGAAATAGAAGTCTCAGACAGAGTTTCTTAGAGAAGCAGTCTCATGGAGCTGCGAGGTGCAGAAAGGATCCCTTGCTTTCTAAACTCCTTCTCAGAGAGGAGCCTGGGTGTGACTGGATCTAATCTTAGCCTCAGGTTTACTCTGTGGTTCAAATTTAAGGAATTATAGAGGTGTGTTTGAATGAATTTTTTCCCACAGATTTTAATGATGGCAAATCAGATATACTTATATCAAATGAATAATTTATTATGACAAATGAGCAGACAAAAGAACAGACAAGTGAACAGATGAAAGATCTTAATCATTTACTTAAATATTTACTACACTGTGGAAAAGCTAAAAACCTACTAGTGGAGTATATTATAGGATAAAATAGTGTAGTACACTGTATCAAAGCAATTCTTTTAAAGCGGTTGTATCAAAGCCAGTGAAAGGAGAAAGACCCCTGAAAAGATCCCAGTTTTGTAAAATATTTTATTCTGCTTTGCAGAAGTGCTCCTTGCTTGGCAGAATTGCCTAACCCATGTTACTAAGGAGACATAGCATGAAGTGCTGAATCGTGATGTTCTTCTTACTGTACCAAGTCCAAGCAATTAGTAGAGAATCAATGGACCTTGTACTAAGTAGCACAAATCAGATAAAACTGAGTATCTAAATAAGATAAGCTGGAGGCAAGCCACAATTTTAAGCAAGAGTCTTGGCAATGCCACTTATGAAAGAAAGTTGAGAAGTTCATACTTAGAAAGAGGATGAGGCTGAAAACCAGGAAGAGCACCCCAAGACACCCCAAGAATCGATGCCAAGAGGATCCAGAAAGTTCCTTCTTAAGGCACGCCCATGTACCGCCCAAGCATGAATATGTTAATCACATATTGTAATAAACTAATATGTATGGCAAAATGTTGTAATAATGTACTGTATTTGTATAAATACCCCGTTTTGGCATTAAGTGCTTGGAAGTGTGTTTTGTGCAGTGCAAACTGCCTCACTTCCCTGTGCAGAAATAAGTATCTTGCTGCTAATTGACAAAAGCCTCTCTTAGCAGTCTATTTCTGAACCTTTTCAGCTTCAAACCAGCAAAAAGAAACAATCACTAAGTAGAGATTGATTTAACTTACCACATAACTAAAGAGGGCAGATCTCTCTCCTTCACTTAACCCCTGGGCAGCGACCGTGAAGAGGTATCCCTGCTTCATGGGAGAAGTTCCACACACTTCAAGGCAGTCTGTGGAAGAATCTGCCATATGAAAGTTGGACTGGGCTTTTATAGTTACATAGTGAGGGATTGCTAGTCACGTATTTCCAGGCCAGTGAGCAGCTTATCTGTCAAATCCTGTTTCAAAAAGCAGGATGTGTATTGGGGTCACCATGTATTGGGGTCACCAGGTGTAGGGGTAAGCCCCTTAATCCCGAGCAGGGGCGCAGCATGGATTGACGGTCAAAAGAGCTCAGGCACAGCAGACACCAGAAGGCTTTGATCAGAAGTCTCATGACTTAGAGAGTTTATTCAAGATAGATAACAGACAGATCCTCATAGCTCATAGTAGTAGTAGATAGTTCCTAGAAGTTCCTATTACATCATCTCTCTTCACTCAGTAACGTGTCAGAGACTGAAACGGTTAATGATTTATGCATTCTAAGAGACTTTGCAGGCTTTTGACTTCTGCATTATACCCCTGATGGGCAGTTGGGCCCATCCCTTCCTCCAGTGCTAAAGGTGTGGAGCCCTGAAGAGGCAAGAAGAGCCGTTGCCCTGCCCTCCACATGAACCCGGCAAATAATGGGGGTTCACAGCCCAGCTGGTGACACTGCTTCATGCTTCCTCGGGGAAGGTGCAAAAGGCATGCTGAGGGTATAAAAATGGACTGGTGACTTTGGGAATTTGTGGTTCTGTTCCTCACCCCTGCCGCCTGCAGGACTGCTGAGATGCAACGCTGGATCTCTAGGCAGTGACTATGTAACCTTTTCATTCTCATCTTTTCTCATCTCTTCTTTTTCCTTGCTGTCCTGGACTCTTCTCCTGTCTTTCTTCCCCCTATGCATCTTTTTCCCCCCTGCTAAGGTTATCTTCTATGTCACATTGCACGGAATTGTTAAATAAACACCGATTATATAGTGTCGTTTCACTTTAATTCACCCCAAAGGGAATGATTAATAACAACCTAGGTTACTCCGATCCCTTTCCCGGGAGTGGGTCGTAACAACATGCACACTTCTTATACCCTCTTGCATCCAACATGCCACTACATAATTGGTTAACCACTTCACCTTACATACACCACAGCCTCTCATTGGCTATAAGCCACACACACACCAGGTAGCTCTCTTCTCTTTAAGGTTGCACTCCAAACAGCTTTCCTTAAGGGATGCACTCACTGTCACCCCCCACAGATGTGCATGGGAAGTTTGGTGAACCAGGCTGGTTTTAGCAGAATTCAACACCAAAAGAGCACCTTGGTGCCAGCAGTAACTCGCCACAGAGAGCCTGCATTGTTTGCATTCTCTGACTGGATTCGGGGCCTGATTGGGGTAGAACATCCTGTCACAGTCCATAAAGCTCTGCAGTGCCACAATGGCACCTTGATGCCATGAGGTTCCAAAATGTCCTGGGGTTCTTTTGGTTCCAGGAGGCCCCACAAGTCACAAAGGCGCCTTTGTTCCATGAGGTTCCACAGTGTCCCAGGGTACTATTGGTTCCATGGGGCCCTGTATGTCACAATCACCCCATGGTTCCATGAGAATTCACAGTGTCCCAGGATTCCTTACGTTCCAAAATCTCTGGAGTGTCACAATGACCTCTTGATTCCATGAGGTTCTGCACTGTCAAAATGGTCCCTCGATTCAATGAGTTTCCACAGTGTTCCAGGATTCCTTTGTTTCCATTAGACCCTGAAGTGCCTCAATGCCCCTTGATTTCATGACATTTCGCAGTGTTCATGGTCCCTTCTTCCTTGCAAAGGCTGTGCAGCATCACAGTGTCCCTTTGGTTCCATGAGGTTCTGTGGTGTCACAATGGCCCTTTGGTTCCAGGAGGTTCCACACTGTTCTTGCTGGAACACACATGGTTTGATGTTGCCCCACCTGCAGTGCTGCCTCCAGCTTTCAGGTCCCAGCACAGGAAGGACATGGACCTGTTGGAGCAAGTCCAGAGGAGACCACCAAGATGTTAAGAGGGATGGAGCGTCTCTGCAGTGAGGAAAGGCTGAGAGAGTTGGGAGATGTTCAGCCTGGAGAAGAGAAGGCCTTGGGGTGACCTAATTGTGACCTTCCAGTGCCTGAAGGGAGCCAACAAGAAAGGTGGAGAGAGACTATTTACAAAGGCCTGGAGTGACAGGACTGGCTTCACACTGATAGAGGGATGGGTTAGATGAGATATTGGGAAGAAAATATTTATGGTGAGGATGGTGAGGCCCTGGCACAAGTTTCTCAGAGAAGTTCTGGCTGCCCCATGCCTGGAAGTTGTTCAAGGTCAGGTTGGATGGGGCTCTGAGCAACCTTGTCTAGTGTCCTAGTTCAGCAGGTGGGACCAGTTTATCACTGTGTGGGTGTGACCAAAGCTATGTATTCTACACCCTCTATTCATTTTCTATGAACTGTTACCAATGGACCATTTGCAGTAGCTGCCCAGGGCACACCCGACCCCTCAGGCTGTGAGCTGGGTGTGAAAGATACCTGTGAGATAAGAGCTGTGATAACTCTCTTCCAGGAAGTTGTTAGGCACCTCCACACCCAGCCTGAGGTGTCATGTCTGCTAATGGGCCATCAATGATTCCAAAATACCCCATGACTCAAAGAGTCAGATCACCCATTGTGATCTCCCCCCACCCTGGGGGAGGTACTGGGCGGTGCCACCTGGACCTGAGGGGATATAATCCTGGGGGGTTCTGGGACTTGGGGAACCATTCGTCAGATCCAGAGGAGGACCAGAACCTTGACAGGACTGCGACCACCACTCTCAACCAGACTGTGACTGTCATCTGCACCAACAGGTTTCTCACTTCTTTTTACTTTGGACTCGAGGGAACCACGTGGGGCTCAGCACAGAGGCTAACAAACAATTGTGTTTGTGCCCCAGGGGTCTGGGTTATACTTATGGGTTTTGTGGGTTAAAACCAATTTCTCTTTGTATCATTGCATTTATTCTAATATTTTTTATTAAATTGTAACTCTGACTTATAATCTCTTTTGTGTTGGGTTCGTTTCTCCTGCCGGTTCACCTTTAAACCAGCACATCTTCTGGCACACAACGTGGGGCAGGAGAGAGAGAAGTCAGAATTACAATTTCATTTTGTGTATTTGGATACAGAAACTCCCTGATCACCATGTTGTTTGATGTATTCATGTGAATGTTGTATCTGAGCCTGTTCATATTTCAACATATGGGGAACTATTTGCTTGTTTTGATGCTCTCTTTAATACCAGGGAGAAGGATCAAAATTGCTTTATTAATATACTATGTTTATGTTGTCATAACATCAGAAGCAGTGAATTTCATTGTGAATGTATATTCAGTCTGGTTTGCCTGTCCTGGTTTGGGCTGTTACCTCTGGGGCCTCATTAAAAATAGCACCCAGCCTGTGGGGAAAACAGGTGGAGATGGTTACTTCCACCTTTTCACCTCTGCTACAACAATCATTGAAAATATTGAGTTTCCTTTTGATGTTAGGGACAGCATAATCTTACTGTTAGTGCTGTTAGTGTTGCTTTGTCTCCTCTGTACTGTATACACCATGTTTAGGGTCAGAACTGGGCTTTCTAAGGAGGCTTGCTGGAGGCCTGCCCTGGGAGCGGATGATGTTGAGTGGCACGGGAAGTGGGAAGATATGGGCCAGTATTTGGAGACCTTCTCTCCTCAGATGATCTGGAAATTCGCCCCAGAACAACTGCAGGACCCTGCCAAAATGCTAAGCTATGTGAAAGGAAGATGCTCTGGCAGTCCCAGAGATGTGCAGCTCACAGCAACCTGCTGGGCCCTGGCCACCGCCTACCGCACACTGCTTGGTGTGGTACAGCATCATCAGGAGGAGGAGAAAAGGAGCAAATCCACAGGCACCATGTCCACCCAAACCACAGCTGAGCCAGAGGGAAAAAGAGATACATCAGCCAGCACCATGTCCACGCAAACTGTGGAGGAGCTGGAAGGACAACTGAAACCGATAGCAGTCGCCCCTGTCCAGAAAAGAAAATCAAAGACCAAATCAGTTCGTATAGTGAATGATGAGGAAGAGGCAGGACCTTCACATCAAGCGGAAGAACGGAGCCAGAAATAATCACCCGGTCGCTATCCCTGGGAGAGCTCCGTGAGCTCAGGAGAGAGTTCACATGACAGGCAAATGAGTCCATCTTGACCTGGCTGCTGCGAATCTGTGAGGCTGTGGCCAGTGATACAATTCTAGACGGGAGTGAGACAAGGCAGCTGGGATCCCTGTCTTTAGATGTGGTCATTGATCAGGGCATTGGAAATAGGGAGGAAACTCTCAGTCTCTGGTGGCGATTGTTGTCAAGCGTTAGGGAGAGATATCTTTGCAAGGAGAACCTCCACGTACAGCAAGGACAGTGGAACACGATGGAACAAGGTATCCGGTGCTTAAGGGAATTAGCCATACTGGAG
>CM031078.1:3062869-3080547 GCA_013398505.2 Rhegmatorhina hoffmannsi
ATTCTTTACAGAGAGAGTAATCAGGCATTGGAATGGGCTGCCCAGAGAGGTGGTGGATTCACCATCCCTGGAGGTTTATAAACTGAGATTGGACATGTCACTGAGTGCCATGATCTAGTAAATGGACTGGAGTTGGACCAAGGGTTGGACTTGATGATCTCAGAGGTATTTTACAACCTAATCGATTCTATTATTCTATGATTATTAAGAGACCGATTACAAATGGATACATGAAAATGTAGGGAAAGTCTTAGATAATGGATGGGGTCAATTGAAAACAGGTCAGTTAGTGTTAACCAGAAAAATTAGTTTGGCTTTTTGTAAAGGCTGAGCATGACAAAACTCATTGAGGACTAGACTCATTGTATCAACATTTAAGAACCAAATTAGCAGGGCCAAATCTGTTCACAACAATAAAACAGGTTGCATCTCAATGTGAAACATGTCTGAAAAGTAACCCAAACAGTGGAGCCAAAATACAACATGGAGTAATAAGCAAGGGACACTTTCCAGGGGAAATTTGGCAAACTGATTTTTCGGAAATTCCTAGAAAGGGGGATTGCCGTTATCTTTTGGTCTTGACTGACATATTTTCTGGTTGGCCTGAGGCATTTCCGTGCAGAACAAATAAATCACGAGCGGTGGTTAAAATCCTATTGAATGAGATTATACTATGGTGTGGAGTTCCCAAAAGCATAACTTCAGATAAAGGAACCCATTTCTGTGCACAAATTGTACAAGCAATAAGTAAAGCACTGACAAGCAATTGGCAATTGCATACCCTATACAGATCACAAGCAAGTGGGCAAGTTGAAAAGATGAATCATCGAATCAAACAGCAAATAACCAAAATATGCCAAGAAGCAAATTTGCATTGGTATCAAGCTTTACCTATTGCTTAATTCACATCAGAGTCAAGCCAAGGTCAAAAGAAAAACTGAGTCATTTTGAAATTCTTTCTGACAGATCATATGCTATGAATTCTGTTAACAGTGAAGCTTTCGATCAGATAGGTAATCAATATGTCTATGATTATGCTATAATGGTGGGGAAACAACTGAATAAGAATGCTACCAAGGTGTTAGAACACCAGCCTAAGCAACCTGATTGCGAGCTGCATCCATTTAGTCCTGGTGACATGCTATATATGTCACATGAAAAGGAGGGGCAGAAATGCTAAGATTTCTTGTCCGACCTGTATTAATACAAAGTTATTAGCTATAAGCGCCCTCAGAACATCGAAGTTGTATGAACCCAGTACTGCCTGCCTGACACTGGACAGAACACAGTTTGGACGGGTCGTCAACTCTCTTGTGAGAACCACACTTTATCCATGGAGAACTTTCTCTATCAATATATTAGCTGTAAGTGTCCCCAGAACATCAAAGCTTTATATAACCCAGATCAGCCTGTCTGCATCTCACTTAAAGAGACAATGCTGGACAGCACACTGTCTGGAAAGGTCTTTGATACTCTGTTATGAGACCTCACTTAATAGCAAGAAAGAACTTTCTCTATAGTAGTTCCTGAAATAACTTTAATTAATACAAGTATGTGACAATGCTTATATGGGTTGCTTAGTCAATGACAACATTTTACTGCATGATGACCCCTTACTACTAGAAAAAAACCCATCACCAGAAATACTCTACATAAAGCAGCACAACACCCTAAACCTCAATACCGAATTTAAACAGGAATACCACAATAAATCAAGTAGCATTCCCCCTTCCATGACAGACTTAACTAGTAATACAACCTAACTACCAGAAACACAACAGCTTAACACCAAGTTTAACACAAAGCAAAAGGAAGCGAACTACTAACAATGAACAACAAAACAAAACTGCAAGTAGAAACTATATATATATATATACCCGGTGAGTTATGGCAAAGTATAATTAGTAAGGCATTGGAAAACAGAGTAAGAATTGGTTGCTCACCCCTATAATGTCTGATGGGCTTGGGGGAGGCAGGATAGCTCGTTGGTTACCCTCCCAGAGATGGTGGAAGTTTTTGTCCCCAATTTTTGCTCATGTCCAATCTCTTTTTATATCCTTTTTCTTTAGGTAGGTTGAGTGATTATAGTCAATAATAGTTTTTATTTTAGGGATGATAGACAAATGAAATACTTCTGGGGGCTGGCTCCCTGTGTCTCCATAGGGTGTGGAGAAGAAGGGCCATGTCATTTCCATAACATTCCATTCTTCGGTAATCCTATCAATATGACTTGAGCACTTTCAGGAAGCCACTGGAGTCTCTTCATCCCCTGACAATGGTTCCTGGGAGCACCCCTCCAGAGGCTGAGGTGTTCCCCTAAACCATCAAGAGGTTATCAGGGCTATCACCCTACAATATTGTTGCCTATTCCTATGAAAACAGACACTCGAAAACAGTTTTAATGGAGAAAGATATACAGGTTACCTTTATTAGAAGCTTCTAAGGTGCACACCAGAAGGTCTGCACCCCGTGACTAGGAATGTTACAACTTTTATAACTTCTCTAGTAATTTACATATGAGATATCGACAACCAACTATGATCTTCATTTTCTTCTGTGCCCTGTCATGATGCCTGATCTCCACAGACACAGTTCTCAATTGAGCCTTTTAGGGGCTTTTCAGGGGCTTCAGCCCCTATCATTAAATAAATCACTTGACTGCATCTAATGTTATGAGGTTTTACTCTTTGTTGGTATTTTATTTCTTGGTCCTCTTTGTCATGAGTTACAGTAGTTGTGGCGAGAAGGAAAGAGGAGCAGAGAAGGAAAAAGGGTAAAGGGGAACTATGTTTACATTAACAATATTTAAACTCTCTTTGTGCAAGGATATTTAAGTTTCAGGAGGGACTATATTCAGAGCTATTTTTTCACACAGTTGCACACAATCTGTAAATCTATACACACCATGCAAACTATCTAACATCACACAACTATAGCTAATTATTAATACATATTTCCTAAAATTTGCTAGATCTAAACACTCTTAATGCAACTTATTTTAACTTTATAAAAGAGGTCTTTTGATGTTACTCCGTGGGGCTTCTGCAGACTTCCTTTCTTGCTTCTGCACCAGCTCAAGGTCTCTAGACAAATTCCATTCTTATCTTAGAAGCTGGCACCTGCAAATAGTTCTTTGGTTTGCTAGCTTGAAAATGTATGAATCCTAACAGTGCCATGGGGGTCTTCAGAACTGCTCCCTGGAGATCTTCTAGGAGCTCTAGGCTTTCTTCTTATGTTTTGCCTTCTTGCTATATACAGGTGGCTTTTCACAAACATCATGGCCTTGGCAGGGCATGAGAAAGCTTACAATTTTGTGGGAAAGAACTTTATTAACTGACTTTAGGATGTGAGCAACCTAGAAGAATCTATGCAATTTATGTGGTTCTAAAAATCTACAAAAACACACTAAATCCTTAGGCATCAATTTGTTAAGAATTTTTCGTGAAATCCTCTGCAAGAGAAGTGCGATGGACCATTTCAAGTGCTGTTGACCACATTCACAGCAGTCCAGGTAAAAGAAAAGCCTACTTGGATCCACTACTCACGAGTCAAGAAGGCTCCTGAGCAGACATGGACCTCAGAAACAGTGGAACCAACTACCCTCAAGTTCACTTGACAATAGTCATTGGACTTTTGATAAGTATGATGACTTTAATTCCAGCTTCCACTCTGGAGTGGCCATGGTCTGAGACCCACATTGCTACCACGCTTATAACTAAGACAAAGCCTGACCTAAATTTGGCAATTTATGTTTTGTGCAATAATGTGTTATACAAACCACAGGACTGGCATTGGAGGCAGAGCTCATCAGTAACCTTAATGGAGAGTTCAGGAGATGAAATTCAAATAGCGTACAAGGGTATTAATGCGTCAGTTCAAGAAACAAAGTGAATTGAACTGATCATAAAACTGACAAGTCTTAAGCCACTTTCGTTTATGAGAGAAGCTAGTGGTAATTATTGGCTTAGGAGAGTAGGACCAGTTTCTTGCCTGTGGGTTGGGGTTAAAGGAGATAAAAGAGATAAAGCCTAGTGTAAGCTCACAATGCTGTTAAGCCAGTCAGTTTCAGTGACGTGTTCTTGGACTAGTAAAAATAAAGGTATAGGCAAAACATTTGTTATCGAAATTGAAGACAGTCCTACCACTGAAGCTCCTATTAAGACAACTATGGCACCCACGACTCCTGCTCCAGAATGTGAAAATGTCCACAATATAACTTTTACTGGACCCTATGTAATTAGTCAATCCAATGAGCAAAAGCTACTGCTAGACCCCACATATTCACTGAGGAAAGTTCAAATAAACATCCAGGTAAATATATCTCACCTATATAAAGACTGCTAGCCCCACATACAGCAAAGCCTCAAAGGATGGACTGAATGGTTAGCAGCCAGGTCCCATCACACTAGAGTCCGAAGAGATGTGTCAGGATGGTTAGGAACAGGACTAGGAATGTTGAACACTATAGACCAGGAAGTGCTTGTAAACAAGCTCAGCACTGTCACTTGTGATCTAGGAAAACTTAAAGTTCCCCTGAGAACATCTCTGCTCACCTTGGCAGAAACACAATCACTTGCAGTGAAACTGTTAACGTTAGTTGCCAACCATACTGCTGAGGATTTTATTAAAGTTGCCAATTATACTGGTGGCATTAGCAAGAAAGTAGCCCTTGCTATTCAATGTTTTCAAACTCAGCAGTGAGTACAGTCTGTAGCTGCAGGAATTCTCAGAGAAGGAACATCAGGAATACTTCCCCAAGAGATAAAAGAAATAATTGCTAGCAATGGCTCTACCGCCCAATTTGAGAAAAATCACCAAGCCTGGTGGCATCTTGTGAACTTTACTTACAACTCACAGCATGAACAGATTGAAGCATATGTGCTCACTATCAGTGCAGCCAAGGAACAGACCCTCTTTCCTGTTTTAACATTAGGAACTATACATCAGAATGTAGTGATTAGGCCTATTGGACACAATGTATGGGCTAGCTATAATCAAAACAAAGGCAAATGGTAATTAATTAGCATTGAGGTCTGCATTCCTAAAGGACAGTTAGGATATATTTGTAAGAATGCTTTAGTAGAAAATGAAGACTTATGTTTAGATACTGAAGACAGTGTGTGAACATTTGAAATGCTTCCGCATACCAGAGCTCAATCACAAGTATATTATATAGGAAATTGTTCAGGACTTCTTGTGTTAATATTACAATTGACCACTGTTTAGAAGTAGAAAATGAAACAAATTTTTGTGTGTGTAACTTTACTCGAATCATAGGTTGTGATTTTGATTATATTGTACCTGTAACCACTAGACAATTGATTAATGCTGATTATATGTTGTATCATGATGTACCCGAATTGCAGATTGGCATGGATATTAACCTGCTTAAAGCAATGCTGAAACACCCAGATATAGAGAAAATGGTCCAGGAAGTAAGCAAAATGACTCAGCGCATGCTAAAAGCATCAAAACTATCTTAACCAAGGTTGAACAAGTAGGGGAGCATCACTGGTGCAATATCTTTATGGGGTATTCCCCCACTGCAATACAAGTCTTTAACTCCCTGATACATCCAATCATAATCTTAGCAGCAGCAATTATTTTGCTAACGCTGCTCAATGTGTGTCTATGGTAAAAATAAAGTACCATGGTCAGAAGGATGCAGGTAATGTGGACAATGATGCATACATATCGAAATCCCATAGAACTGGAACTAAACGAAAGTCATCGTAAACTTTGAAAGACAAGGAGGGACTGAAAGGAGAAAGGCCTGAAAACCCCCTGAAAGATCTGCAGTTTTGTAAAATACTTTATTCTACTTTGTAAAAGTGCTGCTTGCCTGGCAGAATTGATCAACTGATATTACTAAGGAAACATAGCATGAAGGGCTGAATCGTCTTGTTCTGCTTGTTGCACCTAAGCTTAAGCAATTATTAGAGAAAGGATGCACCTTGTACTAAGGAGCACAAACAGATAAAACTGAGCATCTCAATAAGATAAGCTGGTAGCAAGCCAAGATTTTAAGCAAGAGTCTTGGCAAGGTCACTTATGAAAGAAAGTTGAGAAGTTCAGACTGAGGAAAAGGATGAGGCCGAAAATCAAGAAGAACACCCCAAGACACTCCAAGAATTAATGCCAAGAGAAGGATCCGGAAAGCTCCTCCTTAATGCACGCCCATGTACCACTCAAGCATGAATATGTTAATCACATATTGTAATAAATTAATATGTATAGTAAAATGTTGTAATCATGTACTGTAATTGTATAAATACACTTGTTTTGGCATTAAGTGCTGGGAAGTGGGTTTTGTGCAGTGCGAACTGCCTCACTTCCCTGTGCAGAAATAAACACCTTTCCTGCTAATTGACAAAAGCCTCTCTTAGTAGTTGATTTCCAAACCTTTTTGGCTTCATATTTTTATAGATTTTAGAAGTAGTTATAGTGAATGTAGATTTTAATGTACCGGTATTTCTAGTAAAAGTAACCACAATAGCTTAGTAGCTTAATGTTTGCACATACCAACCCATATCCATATGTCCTAGTTCAGCAAGCTGGGACCAGTTTATCACTGTGTGGGTGTGACCAAAGCTGTGTATTCTCCATCCTCTGTGTAATCTCCCATGAACTGTTAACAATGGACCATTTGCAGCAGCTGGCCAGGGCATACCTGACCCCTCAGGCTGTAAACTGGGTGTTAAAGAAGCTTGTGAGATAGGAGCTGTGATAACTTCCCTCTGGGGAGTCGTTAGCACCTCCACACCCAGAGTGAGTGGGCATCTCTGCTAATGGGCCATCAAAGATTCCAAAAATACCCCATCACTCACAGAATTAGATCACCCATTGGGGAACTCCCCGCCCTGGGGGAGGTACTGGGTGTTCCCACCTGAACCTGAGGGTATATAATCTTGGGGTTTGGAGACTTCTGGTACCACTCGTATCCAGAGGACCAGAACCTCAACAGGACTGCGACCACCACTCTCAACCAGACTGCGACCATCATCTGCACCAACAGGTTTTTCTTTCCCTTCTTTTTACTTTGGACTCAGGGGGACCACATGGGGCTCAGCACAGGGGCTAACAAACAGCATTCTGTTTGTGTCCTGGGGTGCTGGGTTATACTTCTGGGTTTAAACCAATTTCTCTTTGTATCATTGCATTTATTGTAATATTTTTATTAAATTGTAACTCTGATTTATAATCTCTTTTGTGTTGAGTTCGTTTCTCCTGCCGGTTTACCTTTAAACCAGCACACCATATCAACCCCTCAAAATTCCGCTAGCTGTTTAGTGTTCTTTTCAAGGTAGAAATGCTGAAAAAACACCTTAAGGCCTGCACAAAAAGACATAAACATAGGCAGAGTGACCTCGAAGCCCAGAATGCTGGAAGGCCTCCAAGGACTCAACATAATACAAGGAAGACAAAGATGATGAAGCAGGAGTCCCAAACTCTTGGGAACAGGGTTGCGGGTCACTCCTAAGATAAATCACGCACACACAGCTTGGGGGGACATATCGAAAGTGATTTATTTCTGGCTGTGGTCTGTTTATAAAAGTCCTGATAGGGGCGGGGTTTGGAGAGGATGGGACAGCACATCTGGGGGCAGGGTTAGGAAGACAGGGATGGCAGGGCAGGAAAGGGGTGTAGAGGGGTAAGGAGCATGGAGGCTGAGCCTGACACCAAACTCCCCCAGACTCAATTCAGGACGGAGTGTGCGGGGGGGTGGAATGAGGCAGAACCAAGGGGTGGGTGAACAGGGAGTGTATGAAGATTATTATAATAACCATGGAACCAATGTTTGGGGCACGTACGTGGATATGTATTCCTGCAAACCTGAGGTCTGAAATTAAAAGACCTACCCTTTTTATCTTATCTTACACACTAAGTTGGCTTAGAGTCCTGATTTCTGTGGTGTCTTAAGGCAACAAAATCATAACAATTGATAAGATATAACAGAAGTTGAACAACTAAAATCACATCCCATAATTTCGACAGAGTTACAAACACAAATATTAGAATGATTATTTGAATCTACAATAAGGTTGTCTATAAGTACAAAATCACAAGGGGTTCTCACAAAGGCACATCCATTCCACCAGGCCCATACTCTATGCTCCAGGGGATAGAGTGCAGGTCTGTTGTGATTTAACCCTGACACAACAATTTGATATATAGTATTGATGCCTCAGGTTTTTTAATTTTTGAGTTTTTAATTTTTATAGATTTTAGAAGTAACTGTAGTGAGTGCAGATTTTAGTGTACTAGTATTTCTAGTAGCTTAAGTTCAATGTTTATGCGTACTAACCCTTATGCCATATCAACCCCTCAAGATTCCATTAGCTATTTAGACTTCTTTTCAAGGCAGAAGGCTGAAAAACAACATAAGGCCTGCACCACAAGACATAAACATAGGCTGAGTGACCTCCAAGCCCAGAACATTGGAAAACCTCCAAGGATCCCTGCATGCTATGAGGGAGATGAAGTATGATGAAGAGAGGGTCCCAAAACTCCCCCAGACTCAAGAAGCAAGGAAAAGCTTTAATTACAGCATGCTGGGTGAGTCAGACATTGGGGGTCTAAGCACACCTGGGAGTTGAAGGGCTACACTTTTTATGGCTTTTATATTTGCATAGTGAAGCCCCCCTTTGGGATACAACCTCTCCTTGGGCAGGCTTCCAATTTTCTTCCTAAAAAGGAAATTCTTAGGCCTTGTTTAAATTCTATTGGCTGTTTCGTATTTCGCCCAAGAAATCTATTGATTCCCTATCTTGGCCACAGGGTCCCTGGCAGAGGCCCAGGCGGGGCTTTTTGCCTTACAACTACTTATCTGCCTAAAAATGTGCTTGCCCCATTACCATGTGTTCCACTTGCTCGCAAAAGGCTTTCACCCCAGTGAATTAACCTGCTTATAATAAAACCACCTCTGTTCATTTCTCACAAGGACTGTTTGTTTGGGTCTTTTAAAGGACAGACAGGAGAATTAGAACGGAGATGTGAGAATTAGCAGCGCTGGATATCATCTATAATAATCTAAAAAGCGATAATGTCACTAAAGATCCAGAGGATGTCCCTTGGACAATAGCCATGTGGAGGAAGGTGGTTCAAAAATGCCCCTGCATAATACTCTAACAGCTTGGTAGCATTGTATTACTCCTTTGGCCAGGAGGGCAGAAGGGATGACCGAGCATACAGGACTGTGTGGTTTTGATGGCCTGGAATATCAGATCCACAGAAGTATAAAGCTTTAGTAGATAGTGGTACACAGTGCACACAAATGCCATCAAGACACAGGAGTGCAGAACTCATCTGGATCTCTGGAGCTACAGGGAGATGCCAGGAATTGTCTATATTAGAGGCTGAGATGAGCTTAACAGGGGACAAGTGGGAAAAGCATCCATTTTGTGACTGGCCCAGAGGCCCCTTGAATCCTCAGCATCGACAGGAGAAGGTACTTCATAGATCAAAAAGGGTGACAATGGGATTTTGGTGTAGCTACTGTGAATACAGAGAAGATCAAACAATTATCTACACTGTCTGGCCTCTCAGAAGATCCCTTCATCATGGGATTTCTGCAAGTTGAAGACCAGCAAGTGATAAATGTTACTATAAGAGCGCACTGGCATCAACATCACACCAACTGAAACTCCATAATTCTGATCCATAAGGTAATTCATCAACTGGAGAGCCAAGGAGTGATCAGAAGGATCCACTCACCCTTTAGCAGCCCCATATGGCCAGTGCAAAAGTCTAATGGAGAATGGAAGCTGACAGTGGACTATCATGGCCTGAATGAAGTCACGCCACCTCTGAGTGCTGCTGTGCCGGTGTTGCAGGTTTGGCCTAGCTTTTTACCAACCCTGGACTGGCCCCCTTCCCCCACCCAAAAACCTTCCCGGCAAGGAGGAAAAAAACTGAAAAGGACTTAAAAGAAACTGAATTGAACTAAAAGAAAAGAAATTATATTTACTAACATCCACAAACAAGTATGCAATTTACACACTATGTGGGGGCCCACCCCACGGGGGGAAAAAAAGGAAAAGAGGGGAAAGGGAAGAATGCTTAACAAGGAATGAGGGGGAAACAAACCCAAACCACAACAAATGAAACAGACAAATACAATTAAAGACTCCAGGAAAAGGAGAACAAGCATGAAACAATCTCTCCCATGTCCCAGGCCAGGAAAACCCAACAGAAACAGAACAGGCCGTCCAGGCTTCTCCTGCTCCCAGCTCCCGGAAGAAGGGAATACTACCACCCCTTCCTATCTCCCTTCCTCCTACTCTTACGTGGAAAACACATGTGGAATACTTTGTAATGTCCACTTCCTTAGTTACACCTAGTTACTGAGNAACCACAACAAATGAAACAGACAAATACAATTAAAGACTCCAGGAAAAGGAGAACAAGCATGAAACAATCTCTCCCACGTCCCAGGCCAGGAAAAACCAACAGAAACAGAACAAGCCGTCCAGGCTTCTCCTGCTCCCAGCTCCTGGAAGAAGGGAAACTACCACCCCTTCCTATCTTCCCTCCTCCTACTCTTACGTGGAAAACACGTGTGGAATACTTTGCAATGTCCACTTCCTTAGTTACACCTAGTTACTGAGGAAGCCATGGATCAAACTCATTACAGCCGAACATGTTGGAACTTCAATATTAGCTGGAGTCAAAGGCAGCCAAGTGGTGCCACAATTGATATGGCTCATGTATTTTTCTAAATCCCTCTGGCAGCAGAGTGTAGGCCACAGCTTTCTTTCACCTGGAGGGGTGTCCAGTATACCTGGAATCAACTGCTCCAGGAGTAGAAACACAGCCCAACCATCTGCATTGGATTGATCCAGACTGCACTGAAACAGGGAGAACACCTCCAGAACACCTGCAATATATTGATGACATGATTGTGTGGGGCAACACAGCAGAAGTTTCTGAGAAAGGGAAGAAAATGATCCAAATTCTTCTGAAACCTGGTTTTGCCATAAAACAAAGCATGTGAGATCCAGTTCTTGGGAATTAAATGCCAGGATGGACACTGCCAAGTGCCCATGGATGCGGTGAACAAAATAGCAACTTAGTCTCCACCAGCAAACAAAAAGTGGCATGGGTAGAAAACATTACTCTAAAGGTACTTCATGTAGATGCTCACAATGCCCAAAGTCACACCCCTGAAGAACATCAGAATAAGCAGGTGGATAAGGCTGCCAAGATTGGAACAGTTCAGGTAGACTTGGACAGGGAGTGGAAGGGCGAGCTATTTATAGCCCGATGGGCCCATCAGGATATCTAGGAAGAGATGTGACATACTGTTATGGGTTCACCTAGGTGGGCCTAAATTTAGGTTTTAAAGTTCAGAGTAGGCCTGAAGCTGTCAGCTGACTTGAGCTGGGCTGAGCTAGCAGCTGACTTCTTCTAGTCAGTAATTTTGTATTCCATACCACATTATGACATCATCTCCAGGGAAGTAGGAACCAGTGTGGGAGTGGGTAAGTCAGTCGCTTTTTAGCCTTCCTCTTGGGAGGACACACAATGCTGCCCCAGGGGAGATGGAGAGGGCCAGGCCCACCACTGGCTCACTGGGTATCTCAGGAAAGTAAAATGTGTTGTTCTGGTTCTCTCCTTTCTGCTTGGGTTTGTCTCCCTGGGGAATAAGTTTTTTGAAGTAATGTGTAGTTAAAATAGTAGAATTTGTGGGTTCGTTAGGAAGTGGGGAATTGTTTGTTGTTGTTTCAGACTTGTGTGAGTGTATATTTGTACTTTCTTCTAATTGTTTCTTTCTTTCTGTAAAAATATATGTAGTTTTAGTATAAATGTGGTTTGAAGTTTTTTTTCCTTCTCCTCTAACCTTGTACTTGGAGGGTTGGCAGTTTGCCAGCTCAAACCAAGACACATACAGATGGGCTCGTGATGGAGGAGTGGACCTGACCATGGAGGCCATCACACAGGTTATTCACAAATGTGAAATGTAATGCAATCAAGAGAGCCAGGGGAGTAAAATGTTTCTGGAATAGAGGGCGGTGGTTGGGTTTCCAATATGGTGAGGCCTGGCAAATTGACTACATTGGACCACTGCCACAAACATGACAAGGCAAGAGCTGCATACCCACCATAGTGGAGGCAATGACTGGTTGGCTCGAAGCATATCCTATAAACCAGGCCACTGCTCAAAACACCATTTTAGGCCTTGAGAGGCACATTCTGTGGTGACATGGTACCCCAGTGTCCTAGTTACAGCAGCCGGGATGAGTTTATCTCTGTGTGGGTCTAACCAAAACTGTGTATTCTACACCCTCTATGTCATTTCTGATGGAGTGTTAATAATGGATCTTTTGCAGCAGTTGCCCGGGGCACACCTGACCCCTCAGGCTACCAACTGGGTGTTAAAGAATCCTGTGAGGCATGGGAATGTTTCTGTCTTCATACTAATTACTCAGCCATAACTGCCCTCTGGGGAGGCATCAGCACCTTTACAACCAGCCTGAGGGGTCATGTCTGTTAATGGGCTATTAAGGACTGGCAAAATAGGCAGTTGCAGTGACCTGGACCATCAACGATTCCAAAAATATCCCATGACTCACAGAGTTAAATCACCCATTGTGAAATTCCCTACCCTGGGAGGAGGTATTGGGTATTTCCACCTGAACCTGAAGCATATATAATCTTTGTGTTTTGGGGACTTCTGGTACCACTCATCAGATCCAGAGGAGGACCAGAACCTCAACATGACTATGACTGCCACTCTCAACAAGACTGCGACCACCATCCTAAGTTGGCCCTCATTATTATCCACTGCTGGTAGTCCAGGCAGGCAGTGATGGCATTAATGGAAGAAGTACCAGGGTAACTAAAAAGGGTTTCAAGGCGCTGGGTTGATTAGTTAATGGGACAAGAGCACAGATGGCATTCGTCTCAGTTCCTGCAGTAGCTGGGATGAATGAAAAGAGGAGTAGGAAAACCCATATTATCAATAGGTGGCTGAAGGATTGGTGCTGATGCCTATGGATTTTTTGATTTTTAGCTTTTTGTAGATTTTAGAAGTAGCTGTATTATATCCCTTACCCTTAGCACAGAAGTTTACACATTTGCCCAACACTGTTACCCCATTCCATATAACTCCCTCAAAATTCTGTTAGCTTGTTTAGACTTCCCTCAAGGTAGGCCTTCATTCTGTTTAAGAACATCTGCACCCTGGCTTGAACAGCAAGATATCACACAAGCAAAGCAGCCTTCAAATCCAGGACTTTGCAGAAGCTCCAAAGACTGAACATGCTGTGACGAAGAAGAAAATAAGAAAGAGGGAGTCCCAGAGCCCCACGTGTCAATTTCCAGAAGGGTTTGCCTGGGGGAGGTGCTGAGAAGTGGATAGATCTGGGATTGGTTAGAATACCTTAAATTGTAGAACCCCATGGACACGAGAGGCACGCCAATATGTATTCCTGTGGGCCTCAGGCCTGAAATTAAAGAACCTACCCTCTTTATCTTTTCTTACACTAAGATGGCTTGGAGTCTTTTTTTCTGTGGTCTCTTAAAGAAACAATGCCACCAGCAGAATATTGGGGTTTTTGACCATGGGGCAAATTCTATGGTACCAAGCCTGCTAGAGTCAGATGGGCTACATCTGCCTAACAAAGACAAAAGAACTGTAGCCCTTAAGTTGTCAGGGCTGATCAGGAGGGCTTTAAACTAGGTTTGAAGGGGGAAGGGGATGAGACCAGGCTCTCCAGGGATGAGCCCAAGGGTAGAAATCCAGAGTTAAAAGTAAAATCAGCAGCCCAGCTGAAGTCCGTGTACCCTAATGCACGCAGTACAGGCAACAAACAAGAGGAGCTAGAAGCCATCGTGCAGCAGGAAAGCTATGACATAGTTGTCATCACAGAAACGTGATGGGATGACTCGCATGACTGGAGTGCTGCTATGGGGGGCTACAAGCTCTTCAGGAAGGACAGGCAGGGTAGGAGAGGTGGAGGGCTGGCTCTATATCTTAGAGACTCTCTTGACTCTGTAGAGCTCGAGGTCAGTAATGATAAGGTTGAGTGCCTGTGGACCAGAATCGGGGGAAGGCCAACAAGGCTGACATCCTGATGGGAGTCTGTTACAGACCACCCAACCAGGATGATGAAGGAGATGAATTATTCTACAAGCAGCTGGCAGATGTTGCAAAATCGCCAGCCCTTGTTCTTGTGGGTGACTTTAACCTGCCAGATATCTGCTGGGAGCTCAACACAGCAGAGAAGAGGCAGTCTAGGAGATTCCTAGAGCATATAGAGGATCATTTCCTGCTTCAGCTGGTAAATGAACATACCAGGTGTGGGGCCCTGTTAGACCTGCTGTTCACACAAACAGAGAGGGGCTGGAGGAGATTTGGTGGTCGGAGGCCATCTGGGGCTCAGTGACCATGAAATAATAGAGTTTTCAATACTTCAGCGATGCAAGGAAGGTCATCAATAAAACTTCTACCCTGGATTTCTGGAAGACTGATTTCAGCCTACTCAGAAGACTGATTCAGAGGGTACCATGGGAAACAGCCCTTGAAAACAAAGGGGTCCAGGAGGAATGGACATGCTTCAAGAAGGAAGTCTTGAATGCGCAGGAACAGGCTGTACCAGTGTGCCCTAAGTCTAGACATTAAAGAATCCACCTTTTTATCTTATCCCACACTAACTTGGCTCAGGGTCTCTCAAGGCATCAGTTTGGTGCCTGAAAGGTGAAATCAGTGAATCCAGCACCCCAGAACCACCAGGGACTCCAGAGCAAGACATTTCATCCTGGAGGAATTCTTCCACTGCCAGCTATTTTGGAGAATCCCTTCAGTGACCTTTGAGAAGCAAACTCCAACTCCTAACAACCATGGGTGAGATTAAAAAGAGCAGTTCTTTCTTCTTTTGGGGTATCTTGCTAGCAAAAATTCCAAAGGGGAGTTTTTTCCCTGGAATTGGGCTGGGAGGGGGAGATGACTTTGAGCCTCGGTCAATTTTCTCAGCCTGTGGGCAAATGGGTGTTTTGCCTGGTAGAGGGGCAGATAGTCCCTTGTGACTTCAAAAAAGGCAGGGCAGGAACAGTGGAATCTGTCACTGTGGTACATCAGGAGGTTTTCCTGGCTGGGTACAGCCAGGAGGAAGAGCGGGAGGGAATGCCACTCCACCTTGAAATAGTTTGCCCTGGCCTGAAGTCGTAAAACCTGTTGGTGGTCCTGAGTACCACGGGTTTGAATCCTTGGGAATGGAGGATATCGACTGTAGCCCGGAGAAGGCTCTGGAGAAGAGCCCGTTCCAGCTGACAGCTGAAGATGTCTATGACATCTCCACCATCCTGGGCTGAGATCTGATGCAGCTCAGCATCGGTCCCCATTTCACCGCTGCCTGAGGCCAGCTGCAGTACAAGATCTTGTGAGTTTTGGAAATCTTAGAAGTGCTTGTGACTGAGTAGCAGCTGTGGCAAGAGCAGGAGCAGTCCCGCTCGGCTGTAGGCTGCTCCCTGGTGCTGAGCCCCCCCACTGTTAAGAGTGGAGCAGTCATTGACTCCTCTGTCCCAGGCCATTCAGTAGCTCTGGTGGCGGAAAGGGGGTCCAAGGGGACTTTAGCGCAGACTGCGAGAGAAACACCAAGGGATGAAACAGGCAAGAAGAGCTGCATGGGGTGTGAGTGGAGCTGAAGCGGGGAGAGCTGCCTCCTCCACCGATAGCACCACCCCCGGGACAGCCCCTGACAGGAACAACACCCCTGCCCAGCAGCCAAGTCCCCCTATACTGGAGGGGGAAGAAATACAGGCGGCAGCCAGCACCAAGACTGCGGGAAAAGGTGGGGAGGGGGAGACAGCGCCGTCCCTTCCCCCATCTCCCGCCTCTGCAGTTCGCGACTATGCAAGGACAGGGACAGGCAGGGCAGTCAGCTCTGCCCCTGCCCGGCAGCCACCATGTCCTGTACAGAGAGATAGAGGGGCAAAAGCTGCATCTGACACTAAGATTGCAAAAAGCAGACAAGCAGAGAGACACGGTCTCCTTTCTGCTTTCCCTTCCCCCGTTCACGGCGGGGAGAAAGAAAAAACAGTGCTGTGTTACAATGAAGCACTGATTTGCCTTTTGCCTGTGGTTAGAGAAGAGCCTTTGTGTCACCTTTATAATGAAGAGCAAAGAGCAAGGCTGGGCCAGAGTGGACCCGGCGGGAGGAAGGCATCTTCATCTTTGCCTCCTCCTGGGAAGGCAAAGAATAGAAAGTTTTCCTTGTGCTCCCTCACTGGAGGTGGAGCAGGGAGTGTTGCCATAGAAACTCCTTGTAAACAAAGCATGGACAGCTTTTTGGGAGGGGAAGAACTCGAGCATGGCCCAGGGCCCCCGAAGTCCACCACTAGCCCATCTCGCCCACAAATCCCAGGCAGGTCCATCCCCTTTGGAGTGGCAAAGTGTCCAGCGACAGCTTCGACTTCCCCCAGGGCAGCTGGGACAAGCTGGAGCGGCAGGGCTTAGCATGGCGGTCGTGCACAGACAGCCAGGGGCAGGTCCCCCTGGGGCCGTGGAATTAACTCCTACCAGCGCTGCTCCCCTTGGAGCAGTGAGCGGAGCCGGCAGAGGAGAGCCACGTGCGGCAGGGTTTGCCTGGAAAGCCAATGGAGCCAGCCATGGGGCAAGACAGTTTCCCAGCACAGAGTTGCCCTGATTCCCTCCCTCTCCAGCGGGCAAAGCTACTGTTTGGCAATTGCCTAATACTAGCCAGGAAGAAAAAGAAGGGCAGACAGATCCCAAGGGCCGGTGGCTTGCCTGGCAGGCAGAAAAAGCTGTGGCTCGGGCCATTCCAGCAAGAGGTCCCACGAATACAACCAAAAAAGGGGGGCAAAGGCTTCCCCTAGAGCTGCTCCAGTGGCCAAATAGGCAGCACGGCACGGCAGGCCAGGGCTGGGAGAGGCAGTGGCTCTAGACGCCATAGTTTCCAAGACAACAGAAGCCAGCGTGAGAGCGTGGGACCGTCCCCTTCAGAGCCAGAGTGGCTCCAACGGGAGAAGCCGTTCAGCAGCTGAAAGCAGGGGCAGTGTCTGCACCTGAGACCCTGCCCCGACTGACAGCAGGGCCCTTTCCTCTCTAATCCTGTTCCTTATAGTCCATACCTCCCCCGCCTTGCAAGTACGGGATGTGGATACTTTGTTCTGGTATGCAGGACTCCCCGCCAAGCAGGCAGGCAGCCTGGTCATCTCGACTGCCTCTCCTGGGTGTGCAAAATCTTTAACTGCAGAAAAAAGGGGGAGTTCCTCCACCCCCTCCCGGGACATTTCCACCCTTTGCCCCTTACCCCTGTTACCAAGATCAGAAAAGGGGAGGGGGCGAATAGGGTCAAACAATTGCTATGCTACAAGTTGCCTGGAGAAAGACAGTTCATTCCAACTTAGATGAATGTTAAAGCACTAACTTAAGATCCTTTATCCTGTTTAAATGTAATTCGCTAGGGTATAAAGATTCTGTGTTTCTCATCTTTTTCATTTCCACCTTTAAAGAAGCCTCAACATCTGATACACCAAGACAAACTGGCAAAGCAATAACTTTCTGTGTTGGTCCCTGGGTTTGCTCTAAGGTGCTCTATAGGGGGAGCCCCTTATACCGAGCTGGTTTGTGGACTGACAGTCAGAAGAGCTCAGGCACAGCAGTCATCAGAAGGCTTGATCAGAAGGCTCACAACTTTGAGAGTTTATTCAAGATA
>CM031078.1:3080647-3099842 GCA_013398505.2 Rhegmatorhina hoffmannsi
GTTCTGCGCACGCTGAGCCTCACCTAAAATCCACTGCGCAGGCTGGAAGGGCACACCCACGTGGGGACAGCCCTTCCTCCAAAAAAAAAAGCTATCATAGGCTATTATCTTGGTATGGGGCAGTCCCGTGGCGTAATGGTGAACACTCCGGACTCTGATCACAAGGTCATGAGTTCGAGTCTCAGTGGAGACCGTAGCGGGCAGTTAAATGCCTATGATAACCTCAGAGTAATTATCTCCTTTGGCTAAAACTTGTTCTGAAACAATGAACCCTGAAAACTGACTGAAATAATTGGTGGTGTAGCTGCTGGTTTTTTTGTTGTTCGGGGGTTTTTGTGTCTTTTTTTAATTTATTTTTGGGTTTAGTTTTTGTTGTGGGGCTTTTTTGGGGTGAGGAATTGAGGGCATTAAACTTCTGAAGTGAATCCTTGCCAGATCCTCACCAAAGCAACCTCACTTATGAAACAAGAAATGCCTTTTCTAGTCAACCTCCACTACTGATGTGATAGTTTCTCTGTAAATATTGTTTGCAAAAAGCCTGGGATATTTCCAATTAACTGTTTAATATACAAAATAATATTATCTCAGTTCAAGATTTGACTTTGGATATTATTGCTGTAAGTAAAATTAGAAAGCACTTCCACAATACAATTCATAAAACAGCAGTATCAGCACTTTTATTACGAGCAAGAATCACAGGTGAGAAATGAAAACCAGAATAACAGCTAGATATGGCACCAAATCTTCCTCCTCCACTTCTGTCCTCCCAAGCTAAGGTGGGTATTTATTTACTAGCAGATCTACCTTAATTTATAATCAAAGCACTTGTTTTGTTTAACTGGTTCTTATGCTAGGCCACAAAATTATAGGGCTGTATGAAACGTACACAAACACAAGTTGTTACAAGAAAATGCCTGACATGATGTCCAACCACAAATTGAATAAACTTACTGCAACAGATTGCTAAAGGTAACTAGGTAATAATTTCAATAAGTCAGACATTAACATAATTTAAAAACTAGACCATTTGCAACAAACAGGCTATTGTTGAGAAGTTGGCATGGTTACTCTGTATTGAAAATATAACTATCATAAATTCAACTCCTTTTTTTACTTCAGTGTACACAACTCATTCCTAAACAAAAAGCATTTACCTGTATTGCAAGATCAGGATTCTGGCTCAATGACTGCATCACGCTTCTCGTATAGGGTGCAGACAACATATTTTGCATAAGTTGTGGATTTTCTGTTATCTGCTGGAACAAGCTCTGCATTCCTGGTGAGCTGAACATACCAACTTAGAAAATAAAAAAAAGTAAAAGGTCACTTTAGTAAAAACCTGTAGTTACAGTCAAATCAGAAGTGAGCAATTCAGATCTAGAGAAGACCCTGTGAGACTGAAGGCAGCTAAGAATAAACAAGTCACAGCTGCTTGGAGGAGTAGCTGCTCCCAAGAGGTTTCTCATGGGACAGGTTTCTCACAGCACACCGGAGAGGTTCTTGAAAACATCTAGGATAAGTTCTCCAAAACACTGGACTTGTGAGATACAGGTTCTAACCAATTGAAGTTTCTAACGTGGTGATGTGTAATTTCTTTTAGCCAATAAGCTGTAGTTCTAATGATATGATATATAAACCGTGTGCTATGTGTAATAAAATGTCTTCACTATGAATCTCATAGATTCTCTGTGTGAAGTCCAGTTCCTCCGCCGTTTATTTTTTGTTTACTTTAAAAACCTTGACCATAATCAAATTAATTAGACTGCCTAGAACTGGGATACAACTGTGTGGTTTGGTTGCTGGTTTGTTTTTTTTTAAATAAGCTTTAGCCCCTTAAATATATCTCAATGTGGTTCTGCTTAAACAGATGCATCTGCCCTAGAAACAAATTAAGCCAGAGGTCATATCCAACAAGCAGTTAGGCTAAGTATCTACATTATTAACTGTTTTCCTGTTTGTCTTCAAACAGAAAAAATATTATCATTCATGTACAGATTCCCTACTTTTATCTTAAGGCACTATACAAGTATTGTTAGCACTTTTGGTTTACTTTTCATGTTTGCTTTCCCACAGAGGACTTTGATACTAGTCAAATGTTCTATGGAAATAAACAGCAATACAAACTTTTAATCAAAACATCTCTAATAACAGAATAATTTCGCCAAACTCCTGAATATTTGCAAATATATACAACTTCAATAACAGACACACCTCCTAGTCCAGGTCCTAAATTTGGTATAGTTGAGCTCTGTCCCATTATAGCAGAGGTACTATTTCCAACATTACTACTGCCACTGCTCTTACCACTGGTGCTGGTACTTGTGGAATTCTGAAAGCTGGACTGAGGAGCCCAGGGATTTGGTAAAGGATCTCGATTTTCTGTACGAGATGGCTGCCTGTCTCCTCCTGATGATGCATTGCTTACTAAGGAAGCAAATGGGTTACCTCCAAACTACAGAAGGAGAAACAAACACATATCATCTATTAGTCAAATATTTTTAAGTCTGCTAGAAATGGCAAGCTACCTTAATCAATTATAATCACCATCCTAAAATAAGCCATTGTAAATGTTCTGAAAAGATACCATACCAACAGTGAGAGATATTACCACCAACAAGAAAAAAAAAATAAGTTAAGCACACCTCATTTTAAATGCAGCATTTGCTACTACACTAGGACTTTGATCACAATAAGATTATATTTTGCATAGTGGTTTTCAACTTAGAAAAATTTCAAAGCCTTTTTTCTTCCCACCTTAGGTTCCAAGTTACACACTGTTAATTTTTCCTGGACCTCAGTAATTTTATAAGTCCAAGAATGAAACATAAATTTAGAATATATATAAGAAAAAATTATTAACATTAAAATAGCTTATCAAACTCACATAATCTTTATCCCTTCAAGTTTAAAAGAGCATAGGAATAAACCACACATTGACTTCAAGCTTCAAGAAATTAAGTCTTTTCAAGTACACATTTGGAAAGTTACATTATTTATCTTCTTTCATTTTTGAAAATAATCCAAAAAACAACCCACAAAACCACACAAAAAAACCCCAAAACTCCAACAACTGACTAAAACCCACTTACTTTCAGTGGCCCCTACAATCATTTCTCACCTGTTCCTGAGCTACATTCAACATTGGCTCCTGAATATCTGTGTACATACGTCGCAAGGCATTGTAGCCACCCGGTATACTTTCAAGGTTGCTCAAGGCTCGGTCTTGGTTTCGCATCATTTCCTGCATCATTGCAGGGTTTCTAGCAAGTTCAAGTGTCTAATGAAATAGAACATGTTATTTGTATTAATAAAAAAAAAACATTCTAAAGTGAAAACATCAGCATTTAATGGTATTTCAGTTACTAATGTCTAACTCCATTTGAAATTAAGATTAAAGCCAAATCAAGACATCAGCTTACTGAGAGGGCAGTCAATAGAATTTTGTATTTAAGCAACATTCTGCCACAACTGTCAGTATGCTAGCTGAATCACAATGCATTGACTAAACAGAAGAAAATGCCCTTGAATGTACCATCCTGTTCTTTCTTGTCTCATCTCAACACAATGTTTCTCCCATTTCTAACCTCAGAACAGCATGCATCTTATAGCATGAACTTGAAAAATAAATACCTACATTTTCCAAAGCCTCCACTTGTTTCTTGATGCCTTCTGTCACATAAGGCATACCTTACATAACATAACATAACTTTAGAAGCAATCAGAAGTACCCACAGTTACATAAACTGGAAATAAGCTGTATTTTGGAAAATTATTACTTTATAGTAATAGTTGACTAGACAACAGAAAATTTCAAGTGGCATTTGACTCTAAACTCAGAATATATGATTATAGTTTTCAGAATCTTTCAAAACGATGCTGTTTTTTTAATTATCAGCTTATTTCAGACACCAGCAGATAGAAATAAAAACATCTCTTTCCTATAGTGACCTTTTACAGATCATCTAACAAGCCTAAATTCCTCAACAATATTTCAGCACTCATATAAGCATGTCCAATTCTTGCTCTTCTGTTCCCAGTTACAATATAATCAAAGGTCATGAACTTAGAGTTCTTTCTACATACCTGTCTCATTATATCTGGATTATTCAGCATGTGACCGATTTCTGGATTTCTCTGTATCAGTTGCTGCATTTGAGGGTTAGCCATAATTAACTGTCTCATCAGGTCAGGATTTGAAAGCATGCTCTGAACAAATGGATTTTCCATTATCTGAACCATCATTTCTGGGTTGGACATAAGTTGTTGTTGCATCTGACTTTGCAACTCTGAAAAGTTTGATGCATTTAAGCCCAGGCTACTCAGGCCTGTCAAACCTCCAAGGCCACCTTTAAGATGAAAGGAAAAAAAATTAAACTTTGAGCTTCTAATATATTTCTAAACACATCCAGGTTCTTTATAAGTACAAAACACATAAACATAACCCACGCTTCAAAATAATGAAATTCAGTGGAAATTCTATCTTTGCAGGGCTGTTAAGGAGTCATTCATTCCCTAAGAGTTTGCTTCTTTACATAACAAGACATCTAGAAATCCAAACTGCATCTGAAATATAATTTGTTACAATTCTAACAGCTTTTCTTCTACTTTACTGTAGGTGAGGTACAAGGGATGTTTGAGTTTTGAGGCTTCAGGTTAATTCCCAACACTTTCCAATACATTTGTAATAATCATTTATAGACAGACCACCACCATGAAAAATCTCTTAACATGATGCATACTCTATTCTAAACAAAAAGTAGAACTCTTCTTTTTGCTGATGCAACAAGAACTAATAATGCTTTCAATTCTCCTTTGCAGAGTTCAGCAAACAAAAGTTTCACATTTTTAGAAGGTACTAGTCAGTCTGGAGAACTGTTTACAACTAAAAAAAGCAATTGCTTAACAGTTTTCTGTTGTTTCATTTTTTGTTTAAAAAGAAAGCAAACAAAGAAAAAGCATGAAGAATAAAATGCAGAAACTATGAAAAGACATATTTTTAAATCAATAAACTTGTCTCTGTTCCTGAAAAAGAAGACCGATAATTCAAACTTGGAACCTGAGAAATACTGGTTTGTAGAATAGGAGTAACTTTGTTACTTCTGCTCCAAGTCATGATGTTATGGGTCCAACTCCAATATTCTCTTCAGGCCAATTCAAATGCACTGTTAAGGAGGAGGAGGAGACTGGAAGGAGTTTAATTACCTATAGTGCCAGAATACAAGATCAGTGGCACCCTATTACCCAAGATGAAACAGCACAAGCCTGAAGTTCTGTACATAAAAATTAAGGAAACAACTTACCTCTGATAACTTACTGATCAAAAACTTATTCCAACCAACACCACAGATTTTTGCAATCAGTAATTTTATAATTTTTTTAAGTCCAGTTTACATTATAATAAAGCTCCAGGGATACTTAACTGAAACCAAGATACCTAAGATAGCCACCATGTTATCTAACAAATATTCTTACCCAAGGCAAAAGAACTGATATTTGTTGAAGTTGGTGTTGAGGTATTACTGCTCAATATTGATGTGGTAGCAATATTGTCAGTAGTGTGCGTTTGTTGACCTGGATGGTCTTGTGATCTATAAAAAGCAAGTTAAAAAAATTACAAGTTGAACAAGATGTAGTAGGTTGACCCCAGCCAGTTAAATCCCCACCCAATTACAACATTATTTTCCCCTCACCCCAGGCAGGATGGGGGAGAGAATCGGAATGACAAAAGTGAGAAAAACTCATGGGGTGAGATAAAAACAGTCTAATAAGCAAAGAAAAAAACCCCAACCAATAAAACCAGAAAAGTGATGTGAAGACAATAACTTACCACCTCCCACCATCAGACCACTGTCCAGCCAGTCTCTGAGCAACAGCTACTTTGAAAAATTTCCCCCCAGTTTTATTGCTTAGCATGACATTATATGGTATGCAATATCTTTGGTCAGCTTCGTTCAACTGTCCCAGCTGTGTCCCCTTCCCAACACTAATCTACTCACTGTCTTTGATGCTGTACAAGCACTGTTCAGCAATAGTTAAAACATCAGTGTGTTATCAATGCTGTTAGGTCAAGAATCCAAAACACTTCACTATACAGGCTGCTATGAAGAAAGTAAAACTCCATCTGAACCAGATCCAGTACCTTGAGAGTCCTAATTTACATTTTTTATTAATTCTAATCCCCACCCCTCCAAACTCTAGATGTCTCCTGGCCAAACTCAAACAGAAAGTATACAAAGGTGGAAGCAAGGATGGGACAGTATCTTTGTATTCCTCCCAGGTTACAGAGTCTCACTTTCTTATACAGAGTTATGAAAGACAAAGCCCAAATGGAATTGAATTTGGCAAAGGATGTCAAAGATAACAAGAAGGGCTTCTATAAGTACATAGGTGACAAAAAGAAGACTAGGGAAAACATGCAACTGCTGCTTAATGAGACAGGGGACCTGGTTACACAGGACACCAGGACACAGAAAAGGCTGAGGTACTGAACGCTGCCTTTGCCTAAGTCTTTACCAGCAAGACTGGGTTTCAGGAAGACCAGGTCCCTGAGATCAGGGAAAAGGGCTGGAGCAAGGAAAATGTACCCTTGGTGGAAGAGGATCAGATCAGAGAACACTTATGCAAACTGGACATACATAAGTCCATGGGCCCTGATGGAATTCACCCACGAGGACCGAGAGTGCTGGCAGATGTCATTGCGAGGCCACTCTTGATAATCATTGATTGATCATGGTTACTGGGAGAAGTGTCTGAAGACTGGATGAAAGCAAATATCACTCCTATCTTCAAGAAGGGCAAGGAGGAGGACCCAGAAAACTACTGGCCAGTCAGCCTCACCTTGATGCCCAGGAAGGTGATGGAGCAGTGTCTTAGTTTAAAGGAAAAACCAAAATATTTACCAAAAAGCAGAGGAGAGGATTCCTCCACAATAATCACGTCACTCTTTATTAAATTAAGAAAAAAGAACTTTAATTAGAAAATGGATATAAGAAGGATAACTGTTCTTAACTAATATATATATATGCAGATATAGATATAACTCTAAACAGACCAGAGCAAACTACTCCCCCAGCACCAAAAGTAAAAAAACAAAAGAGAACAACCCCCAAACGGTAGGTTCCTCCTGGAGCAGTTATATTTATGGACAGTGTCAGTATCACACCTTGGCTGGCTGCAGGGTGAGTTCTCAGTGAATGCCCAGCGAGGCAGAGATAAGGAATGAACTCACATGGACTCTCTCTCTCCTTGTCCTCTGTTCCAAACAAAGAAGGAAAAACTGGGAGTGGAGGAAATGGTGATAATTCCCAGGAATCTCCTTGTAGTCCTAATCAGTCCCCAGGAAGAGAGAAAAAATAGGTCTGCAGTGTCCTGAAGCAGCTGTGTATCTCCTCTCTTCTCTCTCTGAAGTTCAGGGTGCCCAGAGATAGAGGGGGAAAAGCAAAGAGCAGAGGGAGAAAAAGAGAGCTCACCAGCAAGCCGTGGCTCCTTTTCTGCAGCTGCCCAAAGAAAACCCCCAAAAAAGTCAAACCAGCACACAGGGAACAAAGAAAGAAAAACCTCTCCCCACCCCCAGGTGCGGGGGGGGGGGGGGGGGGGTTTCTGTTTTCTCACCTCCACCCACCATTAAGCTTGAATTTGAAAGCCATCAGCTATCTTTTGTCCTCACTCCCGGGACTCCAAGCCTAAACCTTTTGTGTTGGTATGGTGAGAAAAATTCTCAGAGGGGGCTTCTCCTGACACCACCTTCCTGTGTTTGAACCTTTAACAAGCAGCTAATCCTGGAAACCATTTCCAGACATATGAAGGACAAGAAAGCCATCAGGAATAGTCAGCATGGATTCACCAAAGGGAAGTCATGCTTGACCAACTTGATAACCTTCTGTAATGAAATGACTGGCCCTGCAGATGAAGGGAAAGCAGTGGATAATTTCTACCTGGACTTCATGAAGACTCTCAACAGTGTCTCCCATAGCATCCTCATAGAGAAGCTAAAGAAATAGCAGCAGAATGAGGAAAATGGAAAACTGGCTGAGTGACCAGATCCAGAGAGGTCATTAGTGGAACAAAGTCCAGTTGGAGGCCAGTGACTAGCAGTGGACCCCAGGCATCATTACTGGGTCTGGTCCTGTTTAACATCTTCATTAATGATCTGGATGATGGGACAGAGTATACCCTCAACAAGCTTGTAGACACTCAGAACTGGGAGAAGTAGCTGATATGCCATAGGATCATGCTGCCATCCAGAGGGAACTTGATAGACTGCAGAAATGAGCTGACAAGAACCTCATGAAGTTCAACAAGGGGAAGTGGTGCAAATTCCTGCACCTGGAAAGGAACAACTCCTAGGCACCAATATAGGATGGAGACCACTCAGCTGGAAAGCAGCTTGGCAGAAAAGGCCCTAGGTCTTGGTGGACACCAGATTGATTTTGAGCCAGCCTGTGCCTTTGCTGCAAAGAAGGCAAACAGTATCCTGGGCTGCATTAGAAGGAGCGCTGTCAGCAGGTAGAGTGAGGTGATCCTTCCCCTCTACTCAGCACTGGTGATGCCACACCTGGAGTCCTGTGACTAGTTCTTGGCTACCCAGTACAAGCACAACATGGACATACTGAAAGGAGTCCAACAAGGAGCCACAAAGATGATGAAAGGACTGGAACATCTCTCCTATGAGGAAAAGCTGAGAGAGCTGGGACTATTTAGACTGGAGAGATCTCATCAATATATATAAATACCTGAAGGGAGGATGCAAAGAAGATGGAGAGAGGCTCTTATCAGTGGTGCTCAGTGACAGGACCAGAGGCAACTGGTGCAAATTGAAACACAGGAGATTCTTTTCTGATCACAAGGAAAGAATTTTTTTTATTGTGAGTGTGACCAAGCACTGGAACAGGTTGCCCAGGGAGCTTGTGGAGTCTCCCTCCTTGGAGATGTTGAAAAGCCATCTGGACATGTTCTAGGGCAACTGGCTCTAGGTGGCCCTGCTTGAGTAGGGGTGTTGGACCAGATGACCTCGAGAGTCCCTTGCAACCTCTATCATACTGTGATTCTCAGATATCTGTAATCTCGTCACCTCTTCAGAACAGTAATTTCTAACACTAAGAAAATGGATGGGCATCACTGCAACTGTTACCATCTTTTTATACTGTCCTTAAAGGAGAGAAGGCTACCAGATCTATAATACAGAATCTATTCCATACCATATCTTTAGTAGTCACTCCACTGAACATCAAATTAAGTTAGTCTTATTTCATCGCAAGACTAATATCAGAAAATCAATATTCTTTAAGACTGTAAGAGCATGGTAACAATGTAGTTACACAAAGTTAATGCTATCATAAATTAGCACAAGCACTAGAGGCTGCTTGCTCAATTTGTATGCTCACCACATCTGTCTACTGTAGGGGCACAAGCATGGGTGCTACCATACAGTGAAACAGATCAAGGACTGTTCAGATTGTATTCAGACTGCTATTCTGCACCAGCTACAACTAAGAAGTCAATTCAAGTGATTTAATAGTAATGGCTCAGTTTAGAAGATAACAATTTTCAGAAGTGTACGTATGATATCTAGGAACATAACCTTACACATTTGGGGGTTGCTTCTCTTGTTTAATAGCAGGAGTATTTGTACTGCTTTTAAATACATTTCAGTCAAACCTAGGTTTGCCCACCAGAAAGCTATCACACTAGAGATTAAGAATATTTTTACTACTTTGAGGTAAAAATAAGATTGTTCATCATCAGTCAGGTTACCTGTTTTGCATTTTTATGACCAGGTGAACAGTGAGTCCATCATGAATCCCATGCTGAATCAAAGTATCTTGATCTTTTAAAATTTTTCCAGCAAATATCAAAACAAGTTGATCAGTGTGGGACTTGAAATGCTTAGAGATTTCTTCCTTGAACTAAACAGAAGTTAATATTATATAGTCATGTAATTGAATACTGAACTATTATTTTTAATACTTTGAGAAAGAACTATTTTGCTCACATTTATTATATTAATCTACATGCACAATATGTTTTGCTTTATACAACCTAGAAGCATGCTATTGAAACAATCCATTGCTGACATGCTGAGAATGCAATAAAACATTATGTTAATTCAGTTCAAATTTGTACAGTCACTGGAAGGAGCAGTATCCTTTCTTCTTGGACATATTACTGCTACCTTTCACGTGACAAAACGAGCAATCCTTTCCACACAGTCAAAAATTATTTCTTGGGTGGCTCTGCTCTCTCATACAGCTCATGACAGCTACATAAAATGTGTTTCTGGCCCAGGGCATGGTGGACACATAGTTCAGCTGATTGTGAAATCATACCTTGATTAAAACAACTGAACCTGGAAAAGCAATTATATTTCTTCCTGCCTTCTTAACCAATAACAACTATGTTATGCTTTGACTGACTTCTGAGATTCATTATTCTACATAAAAGTACTCTCACAGAAAAAATGTAAAAAGGCAAATATAAGAAAATCAAATAAATTTGTTCAACATGACTAGTCAGCAGACTAAATGTTTCAGAACGGAACTTAGGCAGTTGGAAAGTCCTCCAGAAGATAACAATATTTAACAATTTTCTAGTAGTATGGTCAACTTGATTTTTAAAAGAATCATATTCCAAACATCCGAGTGAACTTTCATACAGGAACTCCAAACATTTATCTTGCAATGACTTATCATTAAATAATTACATAAGAGGGAAAGCTAAAAAAACCAAACAAAATGGAAACCCTCACTGTATTAATACTTTGAAGGCAAGTTCCTAATTGAAAAAGTTTATAGCATAGTAAGAAACAAAACAGAACCCCAAAAAATGAACTTGAGATACAACAGAAGTAAGAAATCTCTGTGCCTGGGTAGCAGGCAGCATTTGTTCAGTTAGCAGTCTGCTCACACAGAGTTGGTTCCAGTTCTTAGAGACACATCTTTTAAGTCAACTTTATACTGGTGTCCTGGTTCCAGCCAGGACAGAGTTAATTTTTTGCAGTAGCTGTGAGGGGGCGGAGCCTGGAGCCATGTGGGCATGGCTAGGAGGTTATTCTATACGACCTCACGTCATTGCCGGGAGGGGGAGGAGAGGTAAGAATCTCTGGCTTCTGAAAAGAAGGTCGGGGCTTCCAGTGGAGGAAGCGTAGCAGGAGGAGGAAAAGTTGTCCACCATTTGTTCATTGTTGCCTGGGGTCCGCAGTGAGCATTTTTGCATGTGAATCATCCTCTCTTTTCTATACTTTTGTTATTAATATTGTTGCTGTTACTGTTCAATTTTTAATCTCATTTCTGTTTTCAGTAAATTGTTCTTATCTGAACCCATGATCTTTGCCTTTTGTGCCTCCCATCAGAGAGGAGGGGAGGGGAGCAGGTAGTGATATTTTTAGTGGCAGCACTAAATTGGGAAATACCATTCCTATATCATGACAACTGGTAACATTTAGACTTGCAAGCATTCTAGAAAATCATTTCATCTGCTCCTGCCTGAAGGAGATTACTTACCTAAGTTATTCAGACACTGCAGTGCGTTTACCTTGGTGTCATGGTTTAGCAATAGTACTCCCCAATGTAGTGCTCCCACTGAGATTCTCCCAAACCATGCTATCACTTGCTCACTCCCCCTCCTCCTCCCCCCTGTGCATGGCTGAAGAGAATTGGGGGCACAAAAGGTAAAGATCATGGGTTGAGAAAAGAACAATTTACTAGAAACATCAATGAGATAAGAAAATGAACAGTAACAGCAACAATATTAATAACAAAATGTACAAAATAAGTGAGTGATTCACATGCAAAATGGTCACTGAGGAGCCTGGCCCAGCCCGACCACAGCCACACTACCCTGACTGGAAGAGACTCCCTTCCCCCCACCCCCAGCAATGACGTGAGGGGGTATAGAATAACCTCTGGCTCCTGGCCATGCCCCCTCCTGGCTACTGCAAAAATTAACCTTGTCCTGGGCAGAACCAAGACACTTGGCTAGCCACCAAGTCTTACAGCGTTGAGGGGGAGGGAGACGGTCCTCGGCAGTCCCCAGAGGCCGGGAGCGCAGAGACGAGAGTTTTCACGCAGGGAGACATGCGGCGAGAACGTTTTTTACAGTCACAAGGCATTTTATAGGGTCCTGAAACCAATGGGCTAGGACAGCGGCAGAGACGGGCGGCATCCACCCACGCTGCTCCAGCTCACAGAGCCGCCGCCGCGGCCACGCCCCAAACCCCGCCGTTGCCGCCCCGGCAGCGCGGGGGCGAGGTGGGGCTGAGACCGCGGCGACCCCGGGGCCCCCTGAGGTGGGGGGGGGGAAGGGGCTCACTCTCCCCGGGAAGCTGGTAACCACGGGAGATAGAGAGAACAGGGCAGGGTGTGGTTAACTGCCCTGCCTGGAAGCGATATGCAGCTTCCTAGATGATTCCTCAGCTCTGCAGCCTGGTGTATTTCCACAACCAAGTGCCCAACAAGCCACTCTTATCACTCGCCTTTCTCAACTGGACGGGGGAAAAGAGAAAATACGACGAAAGGCTTCTGGGTCAAGATAAGGACAGGGAGAGATCACTCACCAATTACCATCACAGCCAGAAAAGACTTGACTTGGGCTAATTAATATAATTTATTGCCAATCAAAGTCAGAGTAGGATAATGAGAAAGAAGAATAAATACAAGAAACATCTTCCCCCCCCATCCCTCCCTTCGTCCTAGGCTCAACTTCACTCCAGACATCTTTGCCCTCCTCTCCCCAAGCAGCAGAGCAGGACAGGGAATGCCGGTTGCAATCAGCTCATCACACATTGTCTCTGCCGCTCCTTCCTCCTCACGCTCTTCCTCTGCTCCAGCATTGAGGTCCCACCCATATGACAGTCCTTTACAAACTTCTCCAACGTAGGTCCTTCCCACGGCTGCAGTTCTTCACAAACTGCTTCAGCATGGGTCCTTTCCATGAGGTGCAGTCCTTCAGGAACAGACTGCTCTAGCATGGGTCCTTTGCAGGGCCACAGGTCCTGCCGGAAAACCTGCTCCAGCATGGGATCCTCTCCATGAGGTCACAGCTTCCTTCAGAACACATCCACATGCTCTGACAGAACTGGTTATGTTAAAAGAACTGAAATTAAGTTGTCCTTATGAAATAAAGCATTATAAGTAATATTAAAAGCATACAGAAGTTAGGAAAGATGTTCTACTATCAAATAACCCAATGCTCTCCTTAACATGTACACATGATCTTTATATGCCAAACATGGCCAACTTGTGATTGTGAAAACCAGGTACAAATCTGAAACACTGGATTTCTGGATTTAGAGTTTCAACAATATTTATTCAAATTTTAAACAGAGAATAGAACTTTAACCAGATCTCTACTTGTCAATGAACAGAGTCCCAATGCAATGTATACATTTACACATATAGTTCAGTAGGTGAGTTTATTTATAATTCAGTGCAGTACAGAAAGCACAATTTTCAGGTATATAATTAGTTTAAAAATATACTACATGCTGATAATAATTTATTACTACTGAAAACTATATTCCTCACTGAAAAATAGAGAAAAATAATTTAAACTGTTTTCTATGGTTATATGAATGAAATTTGATTTCACTAACATTTCAAACCAGACATTATCCTGAAATTTTCAGATAATCACAGGATTGACAATAGTTCTCTGCAAGAACTGGAGGCTTTTAGAACTAAGAGTATACATTTGCTATATCCAAACTCAGCCTAATAATTAAAAATATAAAGCAATCTATGTTAATTTCTAAGTCACAGTGTTCACAAAATCCATCATTTGATACCTTAAAGTCTGCATACATGCTGGTGGATAGTAACTCTAAATTAATTACAATAACATCTTGAACTTTGCCAACGTTGCTATGTTGGCATTCTAAGAATGCCTACTGGGTAAACAGACTAAATTAAGAAAGTAAAACTGCTTTTAATGGAACTGGTTCCAACATCTCATCACTCAAAGAATTAAAGTCATTCACTAAGAGGAGACAGCAGTGCATGAGTAGTCTGTAATATGACTGCTCACTCTTTCTGTGTATATGAGTTTTACCAAAACACAGTTAAGTCAAGCCCACAGAACTCACAAAATAAAACAAAGGAAAAAAATGAAAGACAAGCAGAGCTAACAGAGCTAGTCTCCTGCATATTGGGATTTCAAACCAGCAGGCTTATAGGTATTCATCTTTATCTATCATGAATAGAAGACTTTGTACAGAGCAGTGTATGGGCCTGCAAGTTCAGTATCATACTAAGTCAAGAAAGCAAATATTTGGTCCTTGTCCTAATACTGAAGCAAGCTGTGCTCAACATAATGAAATAAGTGTCATGGAAAACAAAGACAGATGGGTGACACAATAAACTGATCTCCCAGAGCAGTTTGGTACTTGAGGGTTATTTTCCGTTCTAACCTACATAGCTGCCTATTCTCAGACACAACATAGGATCAGCAATAACAAACCCTATGTTACTGAAGTCTTTTAATGTAGGAAAATCTTCCTCAAATTTGAACTGTTGCAAACCTGACTTACATCAATGGAGCAACATAAAATACACTTTGTGTAGCCCTAAATTTAGGCCAGATAACACAAAATATTTATCTAAAATACTTAGGGTTTTTTGTTTTCTTTTGGGTTGGGGTTTTTTTGCTGTGTTCTGAAGTGACTGTAAACAAAACCAAGTCACTGAGTCATAATATTAGCTACAGGAACACACAGCAAACTGAAAGCTATTAGGTTGTATGAATTTAGATCTTTGCTCCCCTCCAATAGGGCAGACATTGCCAGCTTGCCTATACCAACAGAACAATCCACTTGCTGGTCCCATATGCACTTGAACAGATATTCAGTTTGTTTATTTGAGGCAAACCTATTTTCAGGGCTGGCTCTAGAAACATCACATCTATTGTTATTATGCCTATATATTGTTATTATGCTACATAATGCTTATTATTAACAACAGCTTATTTTGACTGTTTAAGAAAAACAGCAAATACTAGTTACACTACAGTCTTGCATATTTTTTTTGTGCTAGCTGTAACTTTGTCCAGAAATCAAAGCAAATGGTGAACCCACAGGGGCAGCAGCAGTCTTACTTCACAGGAAAATTCAACTGCATATCTAATCTGTTAATATTAGCTCAAAGGGATACCAAGACAATATTTAAAGTTTAAGATGTCTATAGACAATGAAGACATTTTAAAGCAATATGTTTTATAAATCACTTAATTTTTATTAGTTTTTTCAGTAAAAAATTATGGTTTTGTTAGCTTGTATAACTATTTCAGTTTTCAAGACAACCATCTACTAGAAAAAAATGGATATTCCTATTGGGAATCACATTTGAAATCATGCTGTTAGATATATTACGAATTTACATCTTAAATGAATTTATTTATAATTCTTGAAGTCCCCAATATTATTGTAATCAAACTGCTTTTCAGGTCAAATGTGATCCTTAAATTAGAACCAGCATTTCATATAAAAAATGCAACTACAAAGAATTTTAAAATTAGGTGGCACATCCTGGCTACAAGATCACTCAGAGCTTTTTAACTCACATTTTGCATTTCCCTCCTGAAAACAAATGTCTTCTGATTCATCAGCAATTAACGATTTAAAGCTCCATTTCAATACATCAATTGCACTCTTACATATGTAACCAATTTTTGTGAGGTTTGCAGTTACCAACTGCACAAAAAAATAACATGATGTCAAGCTGCATACACTATGAGTTTGAAACAAATTTCATAGAAAAATAAGTAAGCTCTGAATATCCTTCAGGGACCTTGACCTTTTCAAGTATTTTAGCACAGCAATACCTACATCCTTCACAAGTAGGAGAGAGTGGCTTTATAGATATCTGCCTTATGCTTTGACCACATCTTTCCAATGATTTGTAGCCTCCAAACCTAAACTCATTAAATTCTGGTAAATACTCCCATGGAAGGCCTCCAAAAAACTGAAGTGCTGCACGAAATAGTGTCAATGATTCAGTAGGTGCCACTGTTTCTCTTGAAACAAAGGTACAATGAGATACTAACTTTCATAAAAACTTAGAGCAAAGACCCTAACAATTCAATTTCAGACACTACTACACTGAAGCACGGCAGAAGCTGTGCTTTATTTGCAGTGGAAGTTTTGTACAGTCTAAAGACGTGGCTTTTCTGAAATTAAGAGATCATTGCCATAGCCTACTCGCTGTTTCTAAAGCAAATTTTAGATCAAGATAGTTATTGGCACTATAGCACCGCCACGTAGGTGACAATGTTTTCTACAGTTGTACTAGTTAGCCATCGAGCCTCCCATTGCCAGACTGAGTCAGCTCAGCAGGGCAACTCAGAATTACGAAACGAGCTACGTCCACCTCCCGGGCCGGTTCTCAGCATCGCAAAAGGGAGGAGCCGACTCACAAGGTTTCTTCACTACTCCCAATAGCCTGTTAGAAGCGGCCTCCGCAAGGCCGGGTCAGTCCCGATACTCGCCCAACAGCACCGAGAACAACTCGGATAAGCAGAAACTGCTTTGTCATCGCGAAGAGCCCCCATCCTCCAGCGTGGGAGGCGGAAACCACAGGCTAAGGCTCTTGCCACTGGCTGCGCTCCCCACCCACCGCCCCCAACCCCTCACCTGTTGGATGCTGCTGGTCTCAGGCACAGCGAATTCTTCCTTCTCCTTAGGAGTCTTCACCGTGATTTTTATGATCCGCGGCTCGGCAGCAGCGAATCCCTGAGCGGAGGAGTCAGAAGAGCTATGGGCCTCCGCAGAGCTCTCCGCACTCTCCGACATGGCAGGTAGGGGCCCGACTCGCTCCAACCACACGGTTGCAGGCGAGTCCTCCGCGCCGCGACCTCAGTCCCAAAGCGGCGGACAGAAACAATCCAACTCACCTGCGGCGCGCACTGATGACGCCCCGAATCGGGGAAGTTACTAGAAAGGGGGAGCTGTCTGCCCAGGCGTGAGTTCGCCTTAGGCGCGCTTGCGCGCTAGGGGCGGTAGTTTGAAGATTTTAAATCTGAAAAAGAGACAGTGACTAATAGTTCCTTAAACTGCCATATGAAAGTTTTTAATTTATTTTCGATATAGTCAGGTGATTTCAGTACTCTGAAGATCCAAATAAATACATTAAAATGTTATTATGAATTTTCGAATATTAAAGTGATGTATTACATATAATTACACTATTAGTTGCTTATAACATATTGCACAATGATATTGTGAGAAATGCTCACATTTTACCAATGAAATTTAGAGGGGACAAGGTCGTCAAAGCAAAACTAAACTTTTATTTAACAAATTCAGCTGAATCAGGTGTGTCCCTCTGGCCTAGGAGACAGACCCAGAAAAAAAAGAAACAGAACTTTTTATACCTTTTCCCGGCCGAAAGGTCCCTGCCCCCTCTTCCTTTTGGCTGGGAACTGGGGATTCACAGTCTGGCCCAGTTTGCCTGCCTGCCCAAGACCCCCCACCCCCCTCCAAAGGCACGAAAAATGGTTGGAAACTTAACTACCCCATCCCCCTATTCTCTTACAGTTCCTTTAGCTTCAGTAAAATCCTAATTCTGTTTCTAACAATATTGTATGAAGTAACAAAGCCGTATCATGACCTGTATGACTTTCATGTTAAAAAGAGGGAGAAAAATTACATACAGTTCTGAACCTATGTAAAGAGAGATCATAAAACTGCCTTTTGCTTCTAGGTTACTCATTTAGCATCAGCTTAAGGGTAAAACTTAATATCTCAAATAACAACCTTTTACTACTTTAAAACTATAATTACTATGGAAGCATTCCATAGCTGGGAATCAGATTTTACTCAAACTTGGACAAAAAAGATACCCCTCCCCAAATCCACACTTAAATGTAGTGTCACCAAATTAGATCCTGTCCCAAAACTTTAGTTATTTTCCTATCCATCAGATAGAAAATTCCACATTCATATCCCTGTTTTAATATCAAATATATGGATGACTTAAAATTCTAGAGTCAGATGTCCTTTCTTCCTTATCCTTTGTTGGCTTGGCCTACTATTGGGATAATTTCACATAAACAATTTAAATTATTTCAGGCTTATTTAACCACTGAGCCTTTCCTTAAGCATGCTGTCTCCTTTTCCACACATTAGAACTTGACCCTACAAAGTGTTGAATTCTGATCCAGGACAGCACTTTGACACATGCTAGTGAAACACTGTCCTATTAATAAGCAGACTGAGGATCATTATAAAATAAAATTTTGCACTGCAATCAAGTAGTGATTTCATGCAGAAATCAAATTAAAGGACAAGGAGATGTTCCTCATCCATGGCTCTTAGTTTATATGCTATCTTATGTTGACTATATAATTTTACACTGCTGTATGGTATTATTACTTTGCTTACAGTTTGTACTGAAATAGCACAAATGCTACCTGCTTTCATTTATTGGAGATTTACAAATTTTCATGTTTACAAATCAAATGAGAGAATTAATAATCTGTGTTATTTAATGAGAATACCTGAGGGACAAAGAATACAAATTCATATAAAAGAATAAATTGCAAATCATAAAAAGCCCTTAATTAAGCAAAGAGGAAGTTTAAATGGTAGTTTCATAATCTTAATTTTAGTACAGATAAAATGAAAAAGGGAGTTTATTTTCCTATATTGAAAGTGTCAAGATACAAAATACCTTGAAACATGTCAATGTGCTTCTGTGTTCAAACTGAGATAATTCAGAATACAGTTTATACACAATACATAGAAAATGATCCAGCAAAGTATTTCGAGTTCTTTCTCTTCTACAGGCTATTTTTATTTGGAACTTCATTTTTAATTTCTTGGGTTTATTTTTTCCCCACTTCCTTCCTTCCTCCTGTGCTTTTATTTCCTCTTTCTATAATCATCTATTATGATAGATGGGGACAGAGTAATCCTGGTTATACATACAAATTGGGGGACAAGAGGCTGGAGAGCAGCCCTACAGAAAAAGAGTACCACGCAGCCACTTGCTCACTTGCTCACTTCCACCTTCACCCTCGTGGGATGGGGAGGAGAATCAGGAAAAAAAATAAAACTTGTGTATTGAGATAAGAATAGTTTAATAACTGAAACAAAGTAAAATATTGTTATGGGTTTAACCAAGTAGGCCAACAATTTAGGCTTTAAAGTTCAGACTAGGCCTGGAATTGTCAGCTGACTTGAGCTGGGCTGGGCTAGCTAACAGCTGAC